>OU612044.1:77223863-77429011 GCA_914767935.1 Coremacera marginata | reverse complement strand
AATACCGTCTTTTTTTTTTTAACTTAACTAACGCTTAGAGGGATGCGCCCTGTAAATGCGAAAGGCTTGCGTTAATTTGGAAGACGAGTGATAGTTAGTTGGAGGGTGGAAAGATTGAGTAGTGACAGTGAAGATTTGCTTTAAACTTACACAGATCTAAACTGCGGGGGAACATGCTCACAGGGAGATTATTCCATAATCTTACTGTGCGACTCGGTAATGCGAGGTTCTATTGGGCCCCGATGCAATGGTTAAGGGCTGGGCTTGAAAAGCTGCCCGAGTAGACTTAGGAAATACACGGAATGATGGCGTCAGGACATGTACCTCCCTTAAGAGGGTCTTCTCATTGAGCAACTTTTTTTTCGACTTTTTTTTTGGATTTATTTATAGCTTGGGTAGTTGTGAATATGCCCCTAAAAGGATTTTTAGAAATTCGAAATACTTTAGAAGATACAGCCTTTTTTGTGAAGCAAGGTCTTCGTCAAAATGAGCTATTTTTTTTCGACTTATTTTCGAACGAAGCGGCATAAAGTAACCACCTTTACATACAAACATACGAATACACATTTCTGCTTATTTTAGGGGTTGAAGCATTTTTTGAGTCCAGGTGTTCAACTGAAAGCATCATTTAGTTCAGTTTGTATCGAGTTGAGCAACAGACGCGTGCGCTTCAGTGAACGGAAAAGTAAATGTTTCATAAATTTATTGTGATTTTTGTAAAATGGATCGGAAAAGTAATAAAAAAAAAAAAAACGCCCAAGTGAGCGTCAGAATCGTGCTAAAAAACGCGGGTTTAGTGGAAATCAGCATCTTAGACCAGAGGATTCTGAATATACCAGTACATCGGCCAAGAAATTCAAGAATAACGAAGACGACGAAGTATCAATCAAAAACAATTTGAAGTATTGCATTCTCGAGTTCTGTTCTGTGTTTACCACGTTGTCAGCGTTGGTAATTTGTGCCTCATGCAAGCAAAAAATTGAGTTCTCAGAAGCCTCACCAAATGGAGTTGGATTTAAAATCGCTTTGAACTGCGCCTGCCCACGCACAACATATATTCCTTCGTCACCTATGATCGGAAAATCATATGAAATTAATCGACGCTTGGTTATTGCCATAAGTGCTCCACCGATGATAAACCGCAACACCAAAATTGCCCCACCGGTGCGTCAAGCTGGTGCGCATGGCAGAAAGCAGCTGCTGAAGGTACGTTAGATAGCTTTCACCACACGTATGCACCTCTCGACAAGAAGGTGATGGAGGTAATAAAACCAGCTTACGAAGCGCTGTCGGCAGATAATTTTCTTGAAAGATGCCTTGGATCTGAAACTCAGAAATCCAATGAGTCCTACAATTCTGTTCTTTGGTCACTTTCGCCCAAACACCTCAACTCAGGCGCACGCACCATCGAAGTGGCCAATTTCATTGTAACGTGCCTCTTCAACGACGGTTTTATACCCATACTTAAAATTATGGGTTTGATGGGTATTGCGATTGGCAAAAACGCATACGAATACGCACTATCTCGCAATGAAGACAGACTGAACCGATCAGAGACTCGAGCTGCGGCATCATCAAAAGCTGGCAGAACGGCTCGCAGAGCAGAGAGGGCAGCAGCAAGCAGTTTCTACTAAAAAGAGGAAGGTGGCCTGTATGGAGCTGGCATCACCGACTAATATTTGTAAGTAAAAATTGTCAGCTCTTTAAAACTGCATTTAAACATCTTTGATTTTTTTTTCCCCCAAAAAAATTACTTCAAACTTTAAACGCGTTTATCTCGAACCCACGTTTTTCGAACTGGCGGCCATGATATCTCCAGTTCAACTGAACCGATTTTCATGAAACAAAGTGGAATCGACGCAGAACTGTCACCATTCTCGGGTGAACCTCGACCATAATTTTAAAAAATTTTTTACTATTTTTTTTACACTAAACTACAAAAAAAAAACCCGAAATTGAAATTTTTTTTTGAATGGCCGCCATTTTGTCAAAAAAAATCACAAAATTAAGCTTGAGGTTCACCCGAGAATTACATCTATACTGATTAAAACCCCGTTTTTTTTTTTAATTTCAGACGCTCCGGAGACCCGGAATCGTGGCCGCCGTGACGACACCTTTTTTTTCACCACCATTTTTGAAGTCTCATTACTTTTTGAACAGCCCACGTATCGAGGCAAAAAAAATTTTTTTATTTACTTTGAACCTTTTGTAATACAATAAATAAAAAAAGTTTTCAATTATTCTTTGCGTTTTCAAATAAGAACTTTTTTAAAAAGGGTCCAAAAAACGGGTTTTGAATGAGAAGACCGCCTTAAACACTTCCCATGGTAGAACCTATACAAAAGCCTTAGGCAACCAACAATGCGCCGATGCCAAAGAGAACTGAGAGGAGATAAAATGTTATCATATCCTATCATATATATCGCACGTCTCTGAATTCGGTTCAGAAGCTCCAAATAAGATCTCGAAGCTCCTGCCCAAATGTGCGAATTGTATTCCATTTTAGGTCTTATATATGAGGTATATCAGGTTGGCAACTAAGTAATTGCGTATTTTTTTTAGAAAATAAAAGACAATTTTTGTCATGGAAATAACTTTATTCTATAATGTATTGCCCATTTTGAGCAATGACCATTTGTCATCTTTCAGGCATCATCATAATTCCACGTTCATAAAACTTCTGGTTTTTATCAGCAAAAAACTGAACCATGTATGATTTGACATCATCATTATTATTGAAATTTTTACCATTCAAGGAGTTTTGCAAAGATTGAAATAAAAAGTATCAGATAGTGCGAGGTCAGGACTATATGATGGATGTTGCAAAACATCCCAACCAAGCTCCAATAATTTTTGCCGATTGACCAAAGATGTGTGTGGCCTTGCATTGTCATGGTGGAATACAACACCTTTTCGATTTGTCAATTCGGGCCGCTTCTCTTCAACTGCATTGTTTAATTTTGTTAGTTGTTCAATGAAGACATCTGAATTGATCGTTGGGTTGGGTGGTAAAAGTTCAAAGTAGACAATTCCTTTGTAATCCCACCAAACTGATAACATAGCTTTCTTTTGATAAATATCAGCTTTTGATGTTGTTTGAGCTGGTTCACCTGGCTTGCTCCACGATCTTTTCCGATTGACATTGTTGTAAATAACCCATTTTTCATCACCAGTTATCAATCGTTATAAATATGGATCATTTTCATTACGTTTCTTTAACAAATCGCAGATGTTAATGCGTTGTGTTAAATGATTTTCTTTCAGTTCATAAGAAACCCATATACCGACTTTTCGTACATAGCAAAGTTGTTTTAAGCGATTTTCAATGCATGAATGTGAACTTGAAGCTTCTCTGCAATCTCACGTATTGAACTGTAACGATCCGAATCGATTATTGCTTTGATTTGGTCGTCATCAACTTCAACTGGACGACCAGAGCGTTTTTTCATCTTTGAATGAAAAATCACCAGAACGAAATTTGGCAAACCAATTTGACACTGCCGTTCTTTTAAAGCTTCGTCACCATAACTTTTTGTGAGCTTGCGATGCATTTTTTCTTTTCGTTTTGATTTTCCATTTTTCAAGAGACGCCAAACAAAAACTACACAACAGATCAAAAAAATTTTTTTACTGAATGACAGTTGAAATACCAACTATCAAATAACAAAATGTTTTTGACATTTCGATTACGTCAGTAAACCTAAAAATTCAACTAAAGCCATCTATTAGTGAAATCCGCAATTACTTAGTTGCCAACCCAAAGATCATTCGAAGATCAGGTGTGCTGAAATATCGCTTGCACCGTTTTAAGAAAGCCGCTTCTTTTGACACATGGAACGAGAACAAGAACGTCAAGAGCATCTGACTTCAAAAGATCTACACCATTCATATTCAGGGGAGCTAAGGGAGCTAAGTCATTAAGAAGTGTGTCATTCATATTTTGCCTCTTATTTTCAATCTTTAAAGGACTCGGGCTTTTTTTGAAAAACTATGAATTACACGCTGCTGTCGTCCGCAAACGAATGAATTGGGTAGTCAACGACAGAAGGTCGTTGATAAAAACCAAAAACAAAGTTGGCAATAGGACTGAACCCTGCGGTTCTCCAGCGTTGATGGCGTGCTCACTTGACCAAATACCGTCGATTACGACACGGATAGTTCTGTTATTAAGGAGGCACGTGATCCACCGAGCAAAGTTACCACCGACACTGTATGCAATTAGTTTAGAGACGAGTGCTTTATGCCATACTCGGTCAAACGCCTTTGAAATATCCAGAGCAACAACCCTGCTCTCACCACACAGGTGAACACATTGGTTCCATTTTTCTGTAAGAAACGCCATAAGATCACCAGTAGAGCGGGCCCTACGAAAACCATATTGACGGTCACTTAGCAATTCGTTATGCTCCAAATAGTTTATTAGGTGGACGTTTATTACGCTCTCCATAACTTTGGAAAGCGCAGAGCATATCACAATGGGTCGGTAGTTTGCAGGATTCGAAGCATCGCCCTTTTTAGGTATCGGCTGGACATTTGCGAACTTACAACAAGATGGAAATCCTCCTGTCCTGTAGGAGATGTTGAAAAGATTGCGTAAAGGCCGAGCCAGTGTAGAAGCACACGTTTTAAGCACAATTGGTGGTATGCCATCGGGACCAGAGGCTTTGTTTATGTTAAGATTTGCAAGAACTCTTTTGACTGCTCTCGTTCGAAAATATATCTCCTTCACTGAAGAAGAACTAGTCCCGACAAAGGGCAGTGGCTGACTGTTATCCGAGATTGTGGAATTATTTGCAAACTATCCAGCAAACAGGTTGGATTTATCAACTGAGTCAGTAAAATTTCGGTCATCTTTTAAAAGAGTTTTAAGTTGATTTTTCTGGAAAAACATTTTATGTTTTTGACATGCATACGGAATTGCTCTACCTCTTTCAAAGTGTCTCTAAATTTCTTTCACAATATCTCAAAGTGTCCACAAAATTTTTAATGGCAATGAAAAATATTTACAAAATTTAGTAATGGGAAAGTCATCTGTTTTCATTATCATTAAAAATTTAGTGATAATGCACATTTTTTCCATTATCATTAAAATTTTTCAGTACCACTAAATTTTAGTGGTAATGCAATATTTTCTTCCATTACCATTACATACTAATGGTAATGCAATTTTTTCCATTACCATTACATTATTAAAAGAAATAGATCGGTTAAAAAAATAAACCACCGATTTTGTTGAGTTTTTTATTGTTTTTAAATCTTCTTACAACTAGCTCAAATATAAAGAATACATAAAGATAAGCTTTTACATCTAGTAGTGCAAAAATAAAGAATACATTTGTATTTGTATTCATACATTTGTATAACATTTTGTATTTATGCTGGGTTCTGCTTTGTAAGCATTTTCCCACAGTTTAACAAATGCAGATCTTATTTCAGACTGCTGTTTCTGGGATGTGACTCCTCCCTCCTTTAATTCAAGATTCTTCTGAATCGTCAGTTTCACAATTTTTTCTTTTTTATAACTTTAACATTAGCTTTTTTAAAATTGAACAAAACTATGAAACTACTATGACAATGATTTATTCCATGAGAGATATTCTTGTGGAATTTTAATTCTTCAATTGGCTTAATATTAGAAAAGTGTTTGCACACAATATTTTTAAATGGTATGGATATAGTTTTTGTATTATTTATTTCTTTACCATTTGGGTAAAAATATTTTTCATTTACAAACGATTCTTTTCCGATTTGAATTCCACAATTATTGTAAATAATTAGATAATTTCTTTATATGGTTAAATTCCGATCATCGCAATCTTGGATAATGTTTTATTCTAAAGCATTTTTTATTAACAGTGTGTCTTCATCAAGTTCTTTTATCTCTGTTTTGTTATTGCATCTTAAGGTACATTCATCTTTCCAAACACAGTTTGTACTTATTTTTAAATTTTGAAGAATTACATTTCCTTCACATAACAAAAATTTATTATCAAATTGTATAACATATTGATCTTCTTGTTCTATCTCTAGATAATGCTTATTTGGCAGAGGTGTAATTAGCTTAAAATCTAGAGTAATATATGATTTCGGAAATTGAATAGCTAAAATTAATGAGTTGTCCTTTATAATTCATTACTCCTACTTTTAATAATTTATGTTTAGAAAAATCTATATTAAATTTCTCAACTTTATTGCTCGCCAAAATGCTAGAATGGATTATATTTTGTTTCGCTGACACAATATTGTCCTGTATTTGATCTATTTTGATACTCTAAATTCTTCAGTTTAGTAAGTTGGTTCATGTATAATAATCGTTTAACTATTTCGTTGTTTCTTGTTTTAATTTCTGCGAATTGTAACGAAGCTCCCAGTCTTCCGGGTCTATAGCTGAGGTAAGCTCGTCGGGATTCCAGGATTCGTAACAAAATTTATAGAAAATAAAAGACGCAATAATATAGTTTAATAGTTTCATTTTTGGTTCTTTAGGCCAAATTCCTTAAGTTCGCTTAAGATGGTGAGGGAAAAAACTATAGTGTGTCTGATGTGGTAACTTTTACTCCGTCTGCGACTTCTTGGGGGTTGTGGCTTGGTAATGCAGTTAGTCCTGGTCTCTTTGCTAACTACTAGCTCAAGTTTACCTACCAGAGTTACAACTAAACCTGCTGATAGATTTAAGTTTCCCTGCTTAAAGTGGCGGACTTGGCGGCCACAACTGAGTCCACTAATAAATCTAATCTAGCCTGCTTAAAGTGGCGGACCTGTCGGCCACTTTAATCTTTTCTATACAACGTGGAGAACCTGACGGCCACAACCTAGTCCACGGCTAGTCTAAAAGCTTTCCTGCTTAAAGTGGTGAATCTGACGGCCACAACTAAGTCCACTGATAAAGTTAACCTTTCTTGTTCAACGTGGAGAACCTGACGGCCACAACCTAGTCCACGGCTAGTCTAAAAGCTTTCCTGCTTAAATTGGCGGACCTGGCGGCCACAACTGAGTCCACTAATAAATTTAATCTAGCCTGTTTAAAGTGGCAGACCTGTCGGCCACAACTAAGTCCACTGATAAATTAGATATTTTCTATTTACGCACTCTCGTCCTTGTCTGGGTGTCAAGGGGGTGGACACTGTGAGGTGAAAGAGTCTGTTTGCTTCAACCTGGCGGAGCCAGCTCGATATTCACAGTTAACCTCCAAGTCTACTCTCATGCTACCACATAAATATTTGTGTGCTAGCACGCTTGTCTGATGGCAAGTGCCTCCCCGTGGTGGCATCTGGGCGCTGTGCTACCAACCGGCAGCATGGTGGCGGATGAGAGGGGCGAAACCCAAAAAACCCAGAAGCGTTTGGCCCATAGTGGGCGGCTCACTCGTCTGCTTCTGTACTGTAGCGGTCGGCAGTACTCACACCTGTCTGTAGGTATAAACGGATAAGGGAAGGTCACCCCGAAAATAAACCATTTACCAGGAATGTCGTGTAATGACGCAACTACTCCAGGTGGAAACCACACTAGAGGAAATCCACCCGTGGGCAATCCCACGGTCGAGGCAAGGATTCTGGAGGCCTCAAACAACATTTCTGCACCAAAAACTGCTGCAACGGTTGCGCACTCGGCCGCTACACCAGTCAAAGCTACGAGCAGCAATACTACAACCGAGAACCCATTTAAAATGAGCTCAAAGGTTCAGCGATCGCCAATTAAAAGCACACCCGAAGGAACAAATCTGCAGCATAGAGAGTCTGTCATCAAGGCAACCCCTGAAGCAGCAGCAAGCGTCAGTGTAGATGACCCTGTCATCAAAAAGCTGGTCAAAGTGAAGACACTGAGGTCTGGAAGAGTTCATCAAAACCAAATCGAACGTCCACAATGAGATCCAGAAGCTTATAAGACTGGCAAATCTGGCCTGCGAAGACCTCTCAATTGAGCTGTTCGCTGATAACGCGAACAAGAAGAAGGTCAACGCGAGTGCTTCACAAGTCCATAAAAACTCTCAGACGGACCCAATTTTTGCGCATGACTCCAAGGCTACTCCAAAAAGAGCAAGCGAACGCAGCAGTGACTCGCGGAAACCTCCGCCAAAAAAGACTCGACTGCAGCAGCTTGTTGTCCAAGAGACTGCTCTAAAGCCATCCTATAGCGAAGTGGCTAATTCGTCTCCTCTGCCAAAAATTCCGGCAAAGCGAATGGTTGAGCCTTGGACAAAGGTCTCTAGAATGCCCAAAAAACGCAAAAAAAACGTCTCAGAAGCTGGCTAGACCTGATGCAATCGTCGTAGCAAAAGCAGGTGAGCTTTCATATAGCGATATCATCATGCGGATGAAACAGGAAAAATCGCTTGAAAAGTTCGGCGAAAACGTCTCGAGAGCAAGGCGCACTGAAAAAGGTGAAGTACTTATCCAGCTTAAGCGCGGAACCACCCAGTCAACCCTGGAGCTGAAGAAAGTTTATGATATGGTTTTCAATGGCCAAGCCGAAACGAGGACTCTCACGGAAGAAACACAGGTCGAGATTAAGGATCAGACGAGGTTACAACACCGGAAGATGTCTGCAGCGCAGTCCAAAAGCAGATCGGCGACTCAAAGGTGGCAAGAGTGAATTCACTCCGTAAAGCCTATGCAGGCATGCAAACGGCGGTCATAAGCCTTTCAGCACTGCAGGCGAGGAAGCTGATAGAGACTGGCAAGCTCAGAGTTGGCTGGGTCATTTGCAGAGTCCGCGGAAAAGTTACGCCAACCAGATGCTATAAGTGTCTCGCCTTTGGACACAAGGCGAAAACTTGCAACATCACAGACCGAAGTAAGTGCTGTATGAAATGCGGCAAAGAGGGGCATAAGGCAAAAGAGTGTTCTGCGGAAGCAAGCTGTTTCTTGTGCATAGAAAGAAAATGCTCGGAAACAAATCACCGTGCCGGAAACTGGAAATGTTCGTCCTTTTTAGGAGCTAGCAAACCGAGGAAATGATGAGGTTCTTACAGTTGGATCTCAGCAACTGTCGCGCAGCTCAAGATCTTTTAGCGCAAACCGTTCGAGATCTAAGCACTGATGTAGCTATCTTGAGTGAGCCTTATAACGCGAAAGCACCAGGAGTCTGGGCATCAGACATTTCTGGAAGAGCCGCCATATGGTCCTGCTGAAGACATCCTTCCCTAATGAGGCAGCATACACGTGCAAACGGTTTTGTTCGTGTAGAAGTTATGGGCACACATGTTGTAAGCTGCTACCTTGCACCAAGTTTATCCATAGAAGAGTTTGCTGTTACTGTCGACGCAATAGTTGACGATGTTAGAGGAATCAGTTCAGTTGTTATTGCTGGTGACTTCAACGCGTGGACCGTAGACTGGGGAAGCCAGAGAACGAACCAAAGAGGGCTCATTATTCTGGAGGCTTTTGCTTCGTTAGATGTTGTGCTTTTAAACACTGGAACGCTGTGTACATTCTCCAACACAGATGGCAGCTCAGTAATTGACCTGACATTTGCCAGTTGTGACCTGAGCACGCAAGTACAGTGGCAAGTAAGCGACTTCTACACGCATAGCGATCACTAAGCAATCGTGTACACATTTGAAAGGCGAACCAACCGACGGAGCAGAGGCCCCCATAGCGAGCCATCATACAAGGTCAAAACGCTTGATGAAGGTATCCTCACAGCAATGATGGCTGACATACACCTCACTGGTTCAGCACAGAATATGGCTAGGCAAGCAACAGAGCAGCTGAAAAGAGCTTGCGACGCTGCGATGATGTTGCGAAGACCAAGTAAGCACCACCACGAGCCTGTGAACTGGTGGACCGCCGAAATCGCTGAAGCACGCAGCCAATGCCACCAAGCCAGAAGAAGTTACTACCGCGCCAGAGGGACCGACAGGCTCGAAGAACTGCGCGAGGTCTATAGAGAGCGCAGGAAGCTGCTCAAACACAAGATTCGTTCGAGGAAGCGCGAGTGCTTCTTGCAGTTATGCGACGAAGCGGACGTAACCCCATGGGGTACCGCCTATAGACTGGCAATGAAAAAGATGAAGTCATTCGGACGACCACCACCCACGTGCCCTCACATACTTAGCCGCATTGTAAGTGTGCTCTTCCCTCAGCAACCACCGATGCAGCCCGTCATTAATCATGGCGACGTGCAAGTCATTTCCATGGTAACCGCAGAAGAGGTAATGAAAATCTCCAATGCTGTTCATAACGACAAGGCCCCAGGGCCAGAAAAAATCCCTAACCACGCTCTAAAAATGGCCATCGCAGCCCAAACACAATCCTTCGTACAGCTGAATAATGCTTGTCTCACAGAGGGCATATTCCCCGCACAATGGAAGACGCAAAAGCTTCTGCTAATACCAAAAGGTAGCGGCTCTCTGGAGGATCCCTCAGCCTACCGACCTATATGCTTGCTCGACACGATAGGAAGATCTTCGAGAAATTGCTGTACAACCACCTCGAAGAAGCAATACAATTCAGAGGAGGACTCTCGAGCCAACAGTTTGGCTTCCGAAAGAGTCACTCTACGTCCGATGCCATAAAACTGGTTACAAGCATAGCAAGTAAAGCTATTGAAGGCACTAGTTGGAAGAAGGGGGCAAAGCAGTATTGCCTGGTGGCAACGCTGGATGTGCGAAATGCCTTTAATTCCGCAAACTAGGATACGATAATGAAAGCGCTCGCGAAATTTGAAATTCCACGCTACCTCTCTAAGATATTATCGAACTACTTCGATGTTAGAATACTACGCTATGCAACAGACGAGGGGATAATGGTGTATAACGTCTCCGGTGGAGTCCCACAGGGGTCAGTCCTAGAGCCCCTGCTGTGGAACGTTATGTATGACGACGTCCTTAGACACGCAGTTCCCACAGGCGTTAAGATCGTCGGCTTTGCGGACGACCTAGCGGTTGTGGCCACTGCAGAACATCTTCAAGAAGTCGAGGCACTAAGTAGTGTGTCGATCGGCATTATATATAACTGGCTTATGCCAGTAGGTCTTTTTCTAGTCGAACATAAAACCGAAGCGGTGCTCATAAGCAGCCACAAAAAGATGGAAGTTGCAAGCATCAATGTTAATGGGACGCTGGTGCAATCAAAGGAATTCATTAAATACCTTGGCGTAATGATTGGCTCCCGATTAACATTTAAATAGCATCTCCAGTATGCCCATAAAAAAGCATCCAACGCATGCATGTCTTTATCGAAAATGATGCCGAATACGAGAGGCCCCAAACAGGCGCGCAGGATACTACTCCTTAATGTAGTACGATCCATCGTGATGTATGGGTCAACGGTGTGGGCCACAGCAATAAAAACGAAGTCATACCGACGTGGTGTTGAACCAGTGCACAGACTTGGCGCACTCAGGGTATGCTGTGCCTTCAGGACAGTTTCCGAGGATACAGCATTAGTCCTTGCGAGCTGTTCGAAGCGAATAGCGAAAACCCAACAGTTCGCAAAAGACTCGCACGGGAGAGAAGCCTGCTAAAGTGGCAGGATCGCTGGGATAGCTCAGTTAAGGGTCGGTGGACTCATCAGCTCATCCCTAACATTACCGCTTGGTTTGGTAGAACTCACGGCTCCATGAACTTCTACATTACGCAGATTTTAAGCGGTCATGGCTACTTCAGGGCATATCTGCACAAATACAAGCATGTAGCAGATCCCTATTGTACCCATTGCGAAGGAAGTATACCAGAAGACGCGCCCATGTCCTCTTCGTGTGCCCCAAGTTCCAAAATGCCAGACTTGAGGCTTCGGTTGGTCTCGGCGAAACGGTAACTTATCAAAACTTGGTTACCCTTATGCTGAGAAATGAAGCTAACTGGTCAGTGGTTAGCACCCTGGCACGACTGATTATCGACGAACTGCGAATAGTTGAGCGTTTGCGAAATAGATAAGGTAGAGTTTATATACAAGCCCATGACCAAATCTTATAGAATACGGACACAAGTCCATCAGTTTCCAGCTTAGTGCTGTTCCCATGCTCCGTGAAGTCATGCTTTGCGGCGGTCCCACGGGGCTTATACAAGGTTAGGGGTTAGGTTTAGTGCGTAAGAATCGCACACTCCCACCTGCACGGTGGCGCATTTTGAAGGTTCCCCCTTCGCGAATAAAATAAAAAAAAAAAACTCGTCCTTGTCTAGCCACAACTTACCTACATACCGTGTCGCTGCTGGCTCGTTTAATATTGTCCTTCTCGCCTTGGTGTCTTTTTGACAAAACTAACTCTTATCCCTTTTCCTTTGCTTGCTATGCTTAACTCTGCACCACTTGTCAGTGACTCTTCTTTATGTATCCCGCACAACTCAACTTTTACCTTCGTGGTCCGTCAGCAAAATCAGCTATCTGCCGCACACTCGACTGTTCGCTTTCGTGGTCCGTCAGCAACTAACTTTTCATCAATTTGCAAACCGATCTCTAGCTATGCTGTTGTCTACTGCACTTCTTCTCTCTGCTTTTGAGTGTTGTTGCTCTTAACATGTTAGCGTCTTGCTTGAGTCCCTCCTTTGTGACCAGGGTTGCCACTCAAAGAAAATTTAATCTACCAAAATCGTTAAAAAATCTACCAAATGGAAAAAAAACTGAAGCTGACCAAACGTTGTGAAGGTTTTTTGTTTGACCAATTCTTTAGCCAATTCAATTCTTTAGCCAATTCAATTCTTTAGCCAATTCTTTAGCCTCTTCCTGCTTAGCTTCTTCCTGCTTTTAGTTTTTATTAAAACCAACTCAGGAAATTTTCTTTCTGCTGCTGCAGAACTATGGGGTAATGATATCAAATTGCAAGCAAATTTACAGAGTTCTTCATAAGAAGACTCATCTAATCCATTTTTAATGGAGCTAGCTCTTTCCCAAAAATAGTTTATGTCCATGTCACTGCTTAGACCGTTGCTGAAAGTTTTAATAATTTAAATTGTGTGACAATAATCTCTGGATCACAATTTATTAAGTGGGAATATTTCAATACTAATGGCATAATACATTGTTCAGACTGCGAACAAATTTTGCTGGGAGTTATAATAGATAGTATTTTTAAATCATCGCTGTCAAAATCGAATCTTTTTTTCATTTGTGCTAACAATTCTAAGTAAAACGAAAGAATACATGTTTTTATTTCATTTGTTTGTGAATTTGAGAAATTCATAGTCCTAATATAAGCTTCTGCCCCGATTCCAATAAATATTTCATATTGGTTTATCATATATAGTAATTTCGTTTACAGATTTAATATTTTTTAAGAAATTTGTATTTGTAAAATTACTCAAAATGAATTTATAATTTTTTTCCATATGATCATACAAGTAGGGCAATCGAACTTTTTCTGACTGGAATTCTTTATTTAAATTATATATTATTTTAAGTATATACGACAAAAATAAAAAATTGACTTTAATATCAGAATCCATCATCTGAGCTAATTCTACCGAATTAACTGCATTTACGTCTAAATGTGATGAAATGAAATATTGCTTAAGAGGTTACATGACATTGGCAGTTTTTTGAAATCGTTTTTATAATTTATAAGTTCTAATAATTTTGTATTTAAGTAGATATTCTTAAGATTCTAAGGAAAAAAAATTCATGGAAAAATTCCTACGGGTTCAAAAGGATTAGTGAGAGCGCATTTTTAATTTTTGCGCTACCTACGTACGGCAGCTGGTATACACTTGTTTTACTTGCTACCTGACTGGTTGGTGGTTGTTATTTCGTACCTACTTGAAGGGTGAAGCCCGAATTGCTAAACGATTGCAAAAAACTATAAGAAACAGCACAACACAAGATTGTAGTGCGCATATGGCTACTACTTACCTATCTCTTTGTCATATTAGCACACAACGCTACAAACACTTTACGTTGGGTTCACTGCATGCTTACAGCGAACCAAAGCGTAAAGCGTAAACACAAACAATCTCAAGTGCTACTCGCGGCATGATTCATGTAAACTGATCGCTGCCAAGAGTAAGTCACTGGAGTTTGTAAACTGTAAGTGGGTTGTGATCGATATGATTACAAACAGATGTACAAGTAAAAGAAAATAGTAAGCATATGTGAAATATTAGTTAAGTTATATTTTTGTATATTTAGAATTTATTGAGTAATAATGTAATAATTCTACATTGAGTGAATAAGAAAATACTGTCACTTTCCACTCAATATTTTTGTTATAAAAACCCGAATTATAAATAAATAAAGCAGTCTTAGAGCTTCAACAACAGCATAAACCTCTGCTAGATTAATTAAAACAGCATTGTGGCTATATTAAATCAATCTGCCTTGTGACAAAAGTAAAACATAGCCTTGTGGCTGAAATAATCCTGCCTAAAGGCAGCTAATGCATAAAGCCTTGCGGCTGATATCAAAAGGCCTTGTGGCCAACTCCCTTCAGAAATAGAGGTAGGGAATTTCAGAAACCAAAAAGAAAGAAGAAAATTATTATAAGATAACAAAGGCATTACAGTACGAAGCAGGCATGGCAGATTGAAGGTAACCTTTTTTTTCTTTGTTCACAAAACTTTGAACGCGTTTATCTCGAAACAATGTTTTTCGTACTGGTTGCGGCACTAGCGGGTTCATTTTATGACGTTTTTTATTTTTGTATTTTTTTAAACTTGATTCGCTATCGTATAATACGAGCTTTTTAAAAAAAATTTTTTTCAATTTTTTATGCACTTTTAAAGTCAATATTTTTTTCGACAAAACACACTTTCACATTTGGAACATCACCAAAAATTGAAAAAAATTTAAAAAAAAAGCTCGTGTCATACGATAACCAATTTTGTTAAGATTTAAAAAAGTCATTTTTTTTTTTCCAGATCGGACAATTTTTGCAACCCCCAGCGCTGCAACCATGAGGCCCCCTTTTTTTCTCTGCCGCCAGTTTGGAGTTCTATAAAACCATGTTGGAGTGAAAAATATATTTTGTTGAATTTTTTTTCTTGTAACTTGTTCAATTCTCTACAATAATAAAAAAAAATGTTGGAAAAATGTTTGTTTTTGACTGAGTTTTGAATTTTTAAAAAAAGGTCTGTTTTCTCTGTCGTGAATGTTATGTCCCTTAAGGCTATCCCATTGTTCAATCAGCGCCGGCGCTACCGATTTTTGCACCTGGCACAGTTTTCAAAAATGCCGCCTTTTAAAAAAACATTAATTTGCCGTAAATAATCCGTTTCCGCATCACCCAAGAGGTAGGATATGCAATGCATTTTTTTTAACGAGGTATCCCACGTAGGTATAGTCCTCAAAAATATAAAAAATAAATAAATATTGCTATAGTACTAATCCAGCGTACGAATTTCAATAACAAAAAATTAATAAAATAGTTGAATAAATAAAAAGCACTAAAATTCAAGCGTGCAATTTTAAATTTTAAAAAATATATTAAATAATTAATTAAATTTAATTTTCCGAGCTTTGATTTTAGCAAAGTCGTCTATCAAGTCACTAGGGATTTTAATAACAAAAACTTAATAAAATATTTGAATAGATAAAAAGCACTAAAATTCAAGCGTGCAATTTTAAATTTTAAAAAATATATTAAATAATTAATTAAATTTAATTTTCCGAGCTTTGATTTTAGCAAAGTCGTCTATCAAGTCACTATAATCCAAGTTGCTCAGAAATTCACTTTCTATAGATATTCTAGCCAAATCTACTAGTCTTTCTTGTCCTATTGTACTACGTAAATAATTCTTAATAATTTTTAATTTCGAAAAGCTACGTTCCCCGGAAGCTACTGTTACTGGTATTGTCAATAAAATTCTAATAACTACAACTAGATTTGGTAATATCGGGTCTAATTTCTTTTCAAATATAAAATTTAATGATTCTATAGGGCTTAAAGTTTCTGAAATTATACTTTGGAATATTTTTATTTCATCCAATAAATCTAATCCTACTATATCAGAATTTGAATTGAAAGTTAAATGCTTTTCAAGGGAAAGACAATTATTTAAAAGATCAGAAGAATTTAATGAAACCACAGAAATATTATGCAAAAATTTGAAAATATTATTGTGTTCCGAAATTTGGTCAAATCTTTCGCTAACAGATTGAATTGCCTGATCAAGGATTTGAAAGTAAAATTCAACTTTAAACTTTTGTTCAGGATTTGATATGATTTCGTCTCTACCTTCGTACGAAAAAAGTTTAGGTTTTCGACTACGGCGTCTTGGAGCATCAGGGAAATTTGGTGAAACATCTAATTTCAAAGCTATTTCTTTAGCTTGAAAGATAAACCCCTGAAATTTTTCGTCATTTCTTAAGTCCGTCAAAAACTGTTTTGTGCCCTCTAACATATTTACTGCCGTCGTCAAACAAATAGCAGGACTTTGTAAATATTTGCTAAATATATTAATTCTATCTAGAATATTATACCAAATAATTAATGAACAAATGAATTCAAATTTAATAATTTTGAGAGATAAACTATTCGCGTTATTTCTTGTTATGCCGTCTTTATCCTTGTCATTTCCTATTTCAACTAAAGCGTCATAAATATTACCTAAACTACACATTAAGGGTTTTAAAGCTTCTATACGGCTTTCCCATCTTGTCGTACAGAGTGGCTTCAGAGTTAATGTTTTCACATTCTTTTTCAAAATATCCCATCTTGAAACAGAACTAGAAAAAAATACATATAAACATTGGACAGTATCAAAAAAATTTACAGCTTGAAGTGAACATTGAACTGAATCCAGAAGGACCAGGTTAGCTGAATGTGATGCACATGGCACAAAAAATGCTCGGGGTTCTAAATGTTTAATCTGAGCTTGCATTCCAATGTTTTTTCCCTTCATATTTGAGCCATTATCATAGCCTTGTCCCCTGCAATCACTAATTGAAAATCCTAGAGAAGTTAGTCGGTCTAAAACTAAATTCGTTAAGCCCTTACCCGTAGTATCTGTTGCTTTTAAAAAACCCAGAAAAAGCTCCTTAATTTCATGTTTGTTTTGATTTCTATGAAGAACTCTAACAATAAGTGATAATTGTTCATTGCGGCTCTGATCTGGAGTACAATCAACAATTATCGAAAAATATTTTGCTCCTTTTATCATATCAGAGATTTTACTGTCTGACCCACCCCTAAATGCCAAAGATTGCACTGAAAGAAATTTTACAAGAATTATAAGCCGTTTCAACACATCTCTCCAATGTTGAACTTCTTTAGACATTGTATTTTGAAGAATGCAATCAATTGTGGAATTTTTGGAAAGTCTTAATTCAAATTCCTTCCACTTTTGAAAACTGTCTACGTGAACGGCCCCCTTTTCATGTTCCATAAGAACCCTACCTACATGATTCCAATTGTTAAATCCTATACTACTAATTGGGATTTGAGAACTTTGCATAAATAACTTACAGCAAAAACAAAAAATTGAATCATCTTACAATTACAATTACAATTACAATTACAATTACCACGATCTTACAATTGTTTCGCCATTTGACAAAAGCCTTGTAAAATGTTTGTTATTAAATTTCCTACCTGACGTAACCGGATAACAAATTTCTTTGTTTTGTTTGGGGCCTTTTTCTACAAGGAGGGTTAAAAGTCTATCATTTAAAGCTGGCCAGACAGCCGGATCATCTAAATCTATATCTAAACTAATTGGCATAGTTTCTGAAATCGTTTCAGAAAATGAAACCCCAGCCTGCGCAGATACGCCTAACACAGGTGTGTTTTCATCACAACCTGGATTATTTTGTGGTGGTGTATTATCAATAACATTGATACTTTCAATATTATTGGAAATATTGATTTGATTGGTTATGGCTTGTTGTTGTTGGTTTACGTTTCCACCCCGAAAAAACTTATGCAGAGCATTTTGTTTTTTGGAAGATAATAACATTTGCTTTTTTTTTTGTCTGAAAGCGTGACCAGACAATTTGCGCTTTGGCGACATTATATTTAGGTATAAATAATAAATATCAAATATATTTAAGTTAAATCAAAAACTATTTATTTTACAAGTTTATAACTACCAAAAAAACCACCAATAAATTGCACCTGCTCCACTGAAAGTTTTTGGTAGACTAAAATTTATGCGTCGGTTTTTATTCACTTTCTTTTTTTGACTAAAGCTGGGGTGCCGACAGCTAGTGTTGCCAGAGCCTGAGCACAAAATTGTGCTAAATAGGGGTTAAAATTGTGCCAAAAGCGAAAACATTATGCCAAAAATTAAAAATATCAACTTTGGCTGTTACTTCTTTGAATGAAAAATTTTTTCCGACCTACTTATATGTACAGTGAATATTAAACTAACTAACCGGTCTTATCAAATTTTAGAATCAAAATGTATACCTTTTCATTAAATAGTTGTACGAAATTTTTGTTATGAACAGTACAAATTTGCTGTGCTTGAGGAGTTTTTTTTCATATAAGAAACGGAAAGGGTGTTATCGATATTTTTCGTTTCTATATTAACTATGGACAGTGTTCAGTGTTTTTAAATTTATTTTTATTAATTAGATTTTGGCGCCCTCCAATTTAAGCGCCCCGTCAAACTGTTCATACTGTTCCATAGAAGCGCCGGCCCTGTGTTCAATAACACGGTTTATAACATTTTCTAGAGAAAGCCATCTTGCTTGCGAAATTCCTAATTTAATGCGAATTTTATGTGGTTTAACAGTGCAATAGTCTTGAAATTCTTGAAATTCTATTATTCTTTTAGGACTGTGCGAAAAAAGTTATATGTATCTCGGCAAAGCCTTTCCATTTTAATTGGCAGTTTCTTACATGCATAAGCAGAGCACAGATGCAGCGAATGACATGTACATTTAATATAAAATAAATTAACATCATTTTTAAATTTCGCTTTTAGGCTGTTAATATCACCAGCCATAACGCTAGCCCTATCTGTTGCAAGTCCAATTAAGTTGCGCAATGGTATTTAATGTAAAGTAAAATATTCTTTAATTTTTTCATAAATAGAGTAAGCATCGGTTTTATATAATTTCCGTAATCCAAGAAACCTGTCTTGAACTCTGAGTGTTAGCTTATCAACGTACCTTACGACTAGAACTAATGATTTTTTTGTTGATATATACGTCGTTTCGTCTACAATCAACGAAAATTTGGTTTCTTTTCGCCTGTATATTGCCGTGCTTTCTTTGTTACAAATCTTTATAAAATAAATAAAGTTAAATGAAAACAAACATTTATTGTATAAATATACTTACTTATCCATGAAATTTTTTGCACACAAGAAAACAGTGACACCAGCAACCAACAACCACCAAAAGAACGCATATATAAAAATGACGGGCAATTTTGACAATCAACAGAACTAAATTAGGAAGCGTTCAAAAATATAACACTTAGGAAGGGTTAGATAATGTTGATTGTTATAACAGGATAAGCCAATGATTTAAGTTTTTATTTCATATCTTTGAGTTTTATATGCAAAAATTTTTAATGTCTTCAAAAATAAAAAAAAAAAAATCTACCAATCTACCAAAACCGATTTGGAGAAAAAATCTACCACATTTGGTAGAATTCTACCAAAACGGCAACGCTGTTTGTGACTTGTGCTGCTTGTGTCTGTGGTTGTGTGCGTTGGTTGCATCTCATTGTTAATACCAGACTGGTTTTATTCTCTTTCTTCCCTATAGGAACAAACTAACTTGTTTTTAAAAATAACTAATTAAAAAACAGAGGAACAGGGGGCGAACCTTCACATGGCAACGTGTCTGATCGCCTCAACCTGGCGAGGCCAGCATTATCCATGTCGAAATCGTCTCAAGTCGACTCAAACCTCCACGTGGTGTTCCCTGGGCAACGGAAAACTGGCATCCGTCAGTTTGACGGCTAATTTGAGCGGCGGGTCACTCCATAGACCTTAAACATGGAATGTGCGCAGGGTTTGGGTCCCGCCACATTACTACTGCCCAATGAAAACTAAACCTGCCTCGGATAAGAACCCCAATTACGGTGACGACCACCGCAAACGAAAAACGGACAATGATTTACGGATATGCACCTGGAATGTCCGAACCCTTTATAGGGAAGGTGCCATTATCCAACTGGCGGAAGCCCTCAAAACAATAAAGGCTGACATCACCGCCATCCAGGAAATGCAATGGAAAGGGCAAGGCTGCTCTAAACAAGCACACTGTGATATCTATTACAGCTGCCATGCGGAGAGGCGCGAATTTGGATGTGGATTCGTTGTTAGCCGGAAACTACGCCACCTTGTTTCCCGGTTCACACCTGTCAACGAAAGATTGGCCACGATCCGCATCAAGGCAAAATTTTTCTCCATCAGCCTTATTTGCGCGCACGCCCCGACGGAGGAAAAGGACGAAGCCGTCAAAGACGATTTCTACGCTAGTCTTGAGGACGTATACGACCACCTTCCGGTCCATGACGTGCAAATAGTTCTCGGAGATTTTAATGCGAAAGTCGGAAGGGAAGGTATCTTTGGCCCTACTGCCGGTCAGTTCAGTCTTCATGAGACCTCCACGAACAACGGTCTAAGACTGATCGACTTCGCCGCGGCGCGAAACATGGTAGTTAGTAGCACCAGATTTAAGCACCTCGACATCCACAAGGCCACCTGGCTGTCCCCGGATCAAAAAACGCGAAACCAAATTGATCATGTTGTAATCGACGGAAGGCATGCCTCTAGTGTTCTAGATGTGCGTACATTTCGGGGGGTCAACATTAACTCCGAGCATTATCTTGTTGCAGCCAAGATCCGCATGCGATTATGCAATGCGAAGAACATACGCACAGGAATGCAACGAAAGCTAGATGTCGCAAAGCTGCAATTACAACGGACTGCCGAAGCCTACTCCGCTCAACTCTCGGTTAAGCTCAACCAACCAACCTCTGGACCCTACGACGCCGGCGGACTTTGGGCGCATATATCCCACTCCATGCGCGTTGCCGCTGAAGAAGTCATTGGTTTCCGGCGCCCGCAACCTCGGAACCAATGGTATGATCAGGAGTGTCGCATTGCGACTGCAGTAAAAAACGCCGCATATAGAAAAACGCTGCAGTCAGCTGCAACTCGAGCCATGCGAGAAAACTACCGCGAAAAGAGGAAGGAAGAGAGGCGCCTTTTCAGACGCAAGAAAAGAGAGCAGGAAAAGCGTGAGCGTGAGGAACTAGAGGTATACCAGGGCAAGAAGGATGCACGAAAATTCTATCAACAGGTTAAGCGTCTAACCCAAGGTTTCAAGCCCGGAGCATCCACTTGTAGAGACGAAAATGGAGATCTGAATACGGATACGCAGTGTGTGCTGAGATTGTGGAGACGGCACTTCTCCAATTTACTTACTGGCGACGATTCCACCAATGCCGCCCATGGAGAGCGCAGTTCAGAGCTACCAATCAACAATGACGGAGTGGAAGTACCACCACCTAGCCATGAAGAGGTTCGAGTTGCTATGTTTAAAACCGGCGGCGATGAATTGATAAGGCGCATGCATCAGCTCATCAGCAAAATATGGCTAGAAGAAAGCATGCCCGACGATTGGAACCTCAGCGTACTGTGCCCTATACTTAAGAAAGGAGACCCAACAATCTGCGCAAGTTATAGAGGTATCACTCTTATTTCCATCGCATATAATGTTCTCTCAAGCGTACTGTGTGAAACATTAAAGCCGATTACAAAAACACTGATTGGACCTTATCAGTGTGGCTTTCGACCTGGTAAGTCCACCATAGACCAGATTTTCACGCTACGACAAATCCTGGAGAAAACCCACGAAAATCAAATTGACACACACCATCTCTTTGTCGATTTTAAAGCTGCGTTCGATAGCCCGAGAAGGGATTGCCTATACGCAACAATGTCTGAGTTCGGTATACCTGCAAAGTTGATTAGACTTTGCAGAATGACGTTGAGCAACACACGCAGCTCCGTCAAGGTAGGAAATGACCTCTCGGAAACCTTTAATACCGAAAGAGGTTTCAGACAAGGCGATCCACTGTCTTGCGATCTCTTTAACATCATCATGGAGGGGATCGTACGAAAGGCCGGTGTGCATCGTAATGGCACCATTTTCTACAAAGGCGTCCAGCTCTTTGCGTACGCTGATGATATTGATATTGTCGGCAGAACCAAGAGAGATGTTACCGCTGCTTTCGCCGCTATCGAAAAGGAATCAGCCAAAGTGGGTTTGACGATAAATGAGGGTAAAACAAAATATATGCTGTCTACAAACAAGGGAGCTCGGCGTTTAGACTCCCACGTTTCATCCGGCAGCTATAACTTTGAAGTAGTCAAGGAGTTCGTTTATCTTGGCACCGCCATTAATACCAAAAACGAAATCAGCCTGGAGATAAAGCGAAGAACAATAATTGCTAATAGGTGCTACTACGGGCTCAGTAAGCAACTAAGTTCCAGAGCCCTCTCTCGATCGACAAAACTAACACTCGTTCTACCTGTGCTGCTTTATGGCGCTGAGGCATGGGTAGTTTCGCAAACTGACGCAGCCACTCTGGGGGTGTTCGAGAGAAAAGTTCTTCGCAAAATCTTCGGTCCTGTTCGAGTCGGCGATGACTATCGCATCCGAATGAACCACGAGCTGTATGAGCTCTACGATGACATTGACGTAGTTCAGCGTATAACTGTGCAGCGACTACGCTGGCTGGGTCATGTCCATCGTATGAACGACGAAGCTCCAGCGAAAAAGGTGCTCGAGGCGAGGGTCGCTGGTCAACGACGACGAGGGAGACCATGCCTCCGATGGATGGACCAGGCTGAGGAAACCCTAACCGCACTTGGTGTATCCGATTGGAGAAGGCGCGCGCAAAGCAGAAGCGCCTGGCGAGAGCTGATGAGGTCGGTTGAAACCCGAACATGGGTTGTTACTACCACCTAAGTAAGTAAGTAAGTAATTAAAAAACTAGTTTAAATAAAGTAGTATATGAACTACTTTGAATTATATTAAGGCGGCATCCACTCCAATTTTAAATAGTTTTTATTGAAAAATAAATATATTTTATTTTTATATGAAGTAATTGAAATACTACTTAAAAACAAGTGATTGATAAGCTAATTTGAATTATATTAAGGCGGCAACTACTCTGATTTTGACATGCTTTAATTGCAAATTTTTATTAGATTACAAGTTTATATATATTTAACCATGTTATTTCATCAAATATTGTTAACTTTAGGCCATCAGTAATAGTTTTCAATTGGTTATTTTAAAGCAATTAAAAAAATAATTTAAATGTAACTAATTTAACAAGTAGTTGAAAATATATGCAGACGAAAGTCAATTGACTTATATAGCAGACATCACCATACAAAATATGTTAGATCGTTCTATGGAAAAAAGTCGGAATTTCAACTAGTTGTGGTTGACAAAAAACTACTTTATCAACTACTTTTTAATTAGTTGATTTTCCTACAGGGTTAATATCACTTGTCTCTTTGCTGTTTGTTGCTCTGAATTTAAGTGCTGTCGTTTGTTACACTCACCACCATATACTCATATGTTAACTATTCATTTATGTTGGCACAGGGTGCTTATCTTAAAGTCTACTTATAAATAACATTATCTGAAATGTTACTAATTCATTAAGTTTTTAATAAAAAAATAATATTAAAAGGGTTATACCGAGAATTAAATGCAATTTTTAATTAACATTTCACTTATTTAAAATTTAATTATAAAGAGAAATAATAAAAATAAATATGTTTCTTGCGTCTTCATATTGTGTTTCTGCTTGTTCTGCTTGTTGTTTTCCATGTGACTTTGTGTGTTGGTTCATGTGTGCATTTTTTGTGTGTGTGTGTAAAACTGCTGGGCTGGTTTTGACTCATAACAGAATGCTTCCGTTCTTTGGGTTCTGTCATCTTCTATTGCTTCCTTTAATTTTGTTGATGAGTCATTGAAAGAGGAATTAATTGTAATTTGCTCATTGAGTGTTGCGATGGCATTGTGATTGTTTCTTTCTATGATCCCTAAGTGTTCTATTATTTCGTTTCTATCGTCATTGTCCATCATCCCAAATAGCCATTTGTATGCCGATCCGACTGCATTGATTTAACCTCTTTTCCCTCTTTTTGGATTGGTGTAATTGTTTTAACCTTCTCCATTATTATATTGATTTCTGATATTAACAGGTTCTTATTAGCTATGTCAAGATTTTCTATGTTAGCATTTATTTTATCAAGTATATCGTGGATTTCGTTGGGGTTAATAATATGGATAACCGTATTAACCTGTTGGACTACTTCCACTTCTTTTAGTTTTATCTCAATGTATCCGGAGTCTTCATGAATAGGACTAACTTGTAACAGCGTTTGGGCTTGCGTCATAGTTTTAACTTTAATGAAACTCGTTTGAGTTATTTAAAAGAATAATTTTAATTGTTTTGACTTTTTGAATCTATCTTAAGACTGCCTTAAAATCTACGTTACAGTGGTATATATTGTAAAAGTTATTGCTATGCGCGGGTGTCTCAATGTATCGTGGTGTTCTTTTGGCAGAACCTTTTGCGTAGGAAAGAAAGTGAAGCAAAATTCGTATAACACTTTCTTTCCGTTGTTATTGGCTAAAAATTATTTCTTTAGTTTGAAATTTTGCTTTTATGTTCATCAAGCGATGATTGGTCAGCGTGCGTTCAGTTATACAAATTTGCCTGCGCTTCTTGCTTAAGAATCCAACTAGGTTAGTAAGTGAACGACTAACTCGCTTGCGCAATTTTGTTTTTGTTAATTTCTTTTGGGTCAGTAAGTGAGCGTGGATTTGTTTACGTTTCGCTCACTTGACTTTCCGTGGAAATTCATGTTCATTCGAATGCATTTGACGACCGATATTAGTTTTGGGTTGTTCAAGTGAGTTCGAAGAATTTGTTTACGCAATCTTTGAAAGTTAATTTATTATTTGAAATTTAATATTGCCACACAAGTTGTGACTAAAAGAATTTAACAAGTTTGCGACACCATATGTGGGCCATAAAAATGATAACATGGGTTAAAAAATATACGGTAAAGTGTGCTTGGAATTATACCAAGTATACTTTACCAGCAAACAATTTATTGTCTATTGTTACAGGCTGTATTGTAACTCCCCCAACGTTAGATTGAGGCACCGACGAAATATTTAATATTTGATTTTTCTTAATAAATAGAAGTGTGATAATTATGGCTATAATAATAAGAATAATAATAAAATTTACACTGAAATTAATTGTATGTATTGATTTGTTTTTTATCCAAATTTCATCTATATTCGTATCTAATGACAATTGTTTTATATATAGTTCTTCTAATTCTATGTCCGCTAAGGTGACATTTTCGTTAACTTTTGTTATTAAGTTGGGTAAAACAAGTTTTTCGTAAATTTTTATGTTTTTGTTTGTGTAGGTTTTATTTAAAGCTAAGATTTTACAATTTTCGAATTTTAAAAGAAATGTTCCTTTATTTTTTATTAACGATTGATTACATGTGTGATTAATAGTTTCTTCAAAGTTTTTGAATATTAAAAGACCTTTAGTTATTTCTTTAACTTCTTGTTTTTTTGTGACTTTCATGTTACAATCTGATTCTTGTTGGGTAATTATATTTTTAATACAATTGTCTTCTATTTTTATAAGGTTTTTGTGCATGTTTTCTTCTACGTAGGTATCATAAATATTATTTGTGGAATCCACCAGAATATCATTTTTTTCACGTAAATGCTTCTATTTCGGTCATTAGGTATGGGTTCGAAGCGAATGTGTGATAACGTGTTATTTGAGAATGTTGGTATTGAAAGGGTTATTGCGATTATTTTCTGTTGAAAAGTAATTGCAACTTTTATATTCGTGTAACTGTCGTAGTCATTAATTAAGTTAAGTTCTGTTTTCGTTAGTATATTCGTTGGTATTATATTGAGTTTAGTTCCAAAGATTATTCTGCCTATGTCTTCTATGTGGTTATTAAGTAATGTGGTTATTAAT
This sequence comes from Coremacera marginata, assembly GCA_914767935.1. Classification (NCBI taxonomy): domain Eukaryota; kingdom Metazoa; phylum Arthropoda; class Insecta; order Diptera; family Sciomyzidae; genus Coremacera; species Coremacera marginata. The sequence goes on along the minus strand of OU612044.1, from coordinate 77,403,130 downwards.
TATTTATTTGAAAAATGTGCTGCGTGAGAATTATTTCGTCTTCTAGGTCAGTTATTTTGTTTTGAAATGCGTTGAGGTGTTTTTGTATGATTTTTTGTTGAATGTTTATATGGTTAGTATATAACTAATACGTGTTACGTTATTTGTTTTTTCTAACGCAGTATCTCCCGTTATTTTTAACTTATTAATTGTGTTTTAAATGTCCTGTCTATCGTCATCGTCCACGTTACCTGAGATAAATTTAATTCCTCTGCCTAAGGCATTTATTAAACCACGTTTTAGTCTGAAACTCGGGGAAAGGTTATCGATTTTTGTTTTTAATAGAATAAAGTTTTTCTCTAACGTATTGATGAGTGATTGTGCGCTTGTTGTAGATACCTTCAACATATCGATGTTTGTCTGGATACGCTCCGTCGTTTGGTCGTATAAGTTTATTATGTGGAATACTTTGATATAGTCGTCGATGACTTTTACTTCTCCAAGCTTTATCGGAATGTACCCGTTGTTATTTGTCAGGTCCTGTAATTCCATTATTTGTGCTTTTGTTCATGTTGCGAGGGTAGTCATACAAATTAGCGTTATTAAATCCATAATGTAGTTGGCTTACCTGTGAGTAGGAATGTTTTGTTATTTAAGAGAAAAATTCTATTTTTTCTTAATTCTACTCTTAACAGTGGGATTCTCTTTGTCTTGAAATTTCTTTGTCGGTCGTACGTGTGTTTGGTAATATTTTACTGGTTCTTTGTATCTCATACATGGTTTTCGTAAATTTTTTCTGCGTTAATTTTCCTATATTTTGAATGATTTTTTCCGCCTCGTATTTCTTTGATAAATGTCGTTCCATCTCCTATTGCTAGATCTGTTCTACCGCTGTTCAGTTTATTAATGTACTTTTCCTTTTTTGTTTTTATTAGTTGGTAGATTTCATTGTACTTGTCTTCAGAGATTTTACCGTTTACGAAGTCGATTGGTCGTTTGTTAGTAGTACTATGTATTATATTATTATAAAATCCAATAAATCTAAAGATTTTTTCCTCTACTGATTCAGTGTTGTTTAGTTCGTCGTGCCTTAACAGTCTTATATGTTCATTGATTGTATTGTGCAGCCTTTCAATATTAGCGTTTGAAGTGTGGTTACTTTTCGAGGTAAAATGTATTTCGATATTTTCTTCTCTAAAAAATTTTCTCATTGGCAAAGCTTTAAAGCTTAATTCGTTATCTACGATGATTTTACCCACTTTACCGTGTGTACTTATATGTTGCAAAAGTTTTGTTTTAAATTCTACCCAATTTCGGCTATTAATTTTATATGCTTGTGCGAATTTCGTGAATTTGTCGATTATTGTCATGAATAAGGTTTGTTTCAAACTATAAAACACGTCGATATGAACTATTTCGTTGGGGGTTTTCGGAGTCTCTGTAATCGTATATGCAATTTTAAGGGGTTTTCTGTCGTACTTTTCTAAATTACAAATTTCGCAATTGTTAATAAATTTGGTTATGCCTTCTTTTAGATTTGGATGATATATTTTTTCCTTAAGTTCTCTAAATACATTTTCTATTCCTCTATGATTATTGCTTTTATGTTCTTTCTCTATCAATTCACTTAATTTCACTTCCTGTATGTCTTCTGCAATTTTCTTGCATCTAATTATTTTGAATTTGCTATTGTCAGAGAAAAATTCGGTATGTACTGTTTTTAAGGTATTGAAAAAACTTTCATCTATCATAACCGCATTTTTTAATAATTGTATGGCAAAGTCACTATCAAATAATTTCGTATTAATGATTTTGCGGTGGTTTTTGAAGATTTCAGAGGTTTTTATTCTAAGAGAACCTGATGAAATTTTGTTTATGATGATTTGGTTTTTAAAGATATTTAAGACAGATTGGCTTTCTACTATGTTATTATTAGCTTCGTTGCAAACTTCTGTTGTATTTATGTCTGCGCTATTGCTTGTTTCTGAATTTTCAATTCGAGAGAGAGCGTCTGCATTGCCATTCTTCGTACCTTTCTTGTACTTAATGTTATAGTCGAATTCAGAAAGTCTTAGGCGCCATCTAACAAGTTGAGAATTTGGTTCTTTGATTGAAAAAAGCCAGGTTAGGGGCTTATGATCGGTTTCGATTGTGAATTTTCTTCCGAAAAGATATGATCTAAAATATTTAGTAGCCCAAACTATGGCTAACAGTTCTTTTTCTATTGTGCTGTAATTAATTTCGTGTTCATTAAAGTACGTGAAGCATAACAGATTGGATGATTTTCTTGAGGCAATATTGCAATTTTCTATATTTGGGATTGGGAATTTGTCACTAATAGTATCACCATTAAGCCTTCGATAGTCTATTACTATTCGCCATTGTTTTTGACCAGATCTATCCGGTTTCTTTGGTATTATCCAAAGAGGTGAATTATATGTTGAGTTGCTTTCTTTAATGATTCCCTGCTTGAGCATTTCGTGTATTTGTTCTTCTATCTCATTTTCTGTGCTTAGGGATATTGGTAAATTTTAGAATAAATAGCATTATTGCTTGTTGTTACTATTTTGTGTTGGATTTCATGCGTAAAACCAAGGTTTTTTATAGAAAATATCCCTATATTCTTTTAACACATTTTTCAGCATGTTTTCTTCCTCTGAATTAAGGTAGTCTAGGTTTAAATTATCTATTGTTGACCCCTCACTAAATTCTAAATTCGTTATTTCATTTATTTGGTGGAAAATCATCTTCAAAATGAATTATATTGTCTCATCTATTTCATGTTGCATTTTTCCTTAATTTACTTGATTTCTGTTAGCAAGTTTTGGCCAATAATTGCGTCATATTTCCTACCATTTAATGCAATAAAGTTCCCTTCTTAAGAAATTCCCTAGGTAAAGGTGTAATAATTTCCTTATATATAGCCTTAGTACCGTTAATTGTCGCATAAAATAGTGGGCTTAGTAGTTCTTTTTCTGTATAATTTTGGAAGAGTTGTGGTTTAATTATGCTTGTTTCGGAACCCTCTATTAAGCATTTAAATTTTTTGTTGTCCATCGTAAGCGTTACTATGGGCAATTTGCTATTGGAGGCACTATGGAAAAATTTTCATTTTGTCGTTCTAAATTTTCCACTTCCATTGGGACAACATTATTGCTGTCATAATTTTGGTTACGCCAATTTGCAGAGTTATTATCATTGTTTACGATTACCAAAATTATTATTAAAATTAGAGTTTCGGTTAGAATAATTATTATTTGGATATAGAGAATTGCTATTATTCGGGTATCGATTATTAAAATTATTATTATCTGAATACCAATTGTTAAATATTTGTATAATAGTTATTTGGGTACTGTTTATTGTTATTTGGGCATCTATTACTGTTATTATTATTTTCTGCATATCGGTTGCTATACGGTTGGGTGTCTATTATTGTTATTATTTTAGTATCTATTATGATTATGTTGGGGCCTAGTATTACTATTATTATATGGATATCTATTTTTATTAAAATGTATATTAGAACTTGGAATGTAAGCACTGCTTTGTTGTCCTATATTACGATGAGCGTTTTTGTTACTAGAGCTATTATTTGTATAGCAATTTGTATTTTGGCGAAAATTGCTCATTGCCTTATGTCTTATATCTTCCCTACAATTGTCCCTAAAAGAATTTGTTACGCTGCGATGTGCAATATCGACTGCTCGTTCATCATCTAGCAGTCTTAAATGAGCCAATCTGTTATACCATTCCAATTAAAGTGCAATTTTTTTGCACATTTCCACGAACAAGATTATCCATTTTTTTTATAACATTTCCTACAAGATACCAATCATTACTCTCTGGAGTATAATTTATTGGTTTTTCTTCATTACTTTCAAAATCATATAACTCATTTAATTGATAATTTATTTCTCTTGCACTATTAAAAAGTTCTCTTAAATTTACTACCTTTCTATTTCGACATTCGTTAATTAATTCTGCACAATCCTTTTGAGGTCGGAAATGTAGCTTACTGCTGTTCCCCAATTCACGTTGTTTCCTAGCCGTTGAATACATCTTTTTGCTGTTCCTTGGACTTTTTCATTCAAGACAATCTGAAATGCATACTGCAATAATTCCTCATTCCTGCTTAGTCCTGCTGCGTCTTCCACCGATTTAATAAATTCCATCAGAGTAAGGTCTTCTTTCCCGTTAAAAGGTTTTATGCGGCGGAAATGATTGAGTATTTGTTCTGAAGTACGTTGGAACATATTTTGATTTACTGATGATTGCTGTCCGGTTGCTTGCGGGTGTTGTTGCCAATGCTTGCTGTTGCTGCTTACTAATTTCTTCCAGCTGAGCTGTTTGTTGGGCCAAAAACTTTTAACTTTAATAAAATTCGTTTGAGTTATTTAAAGAATAATTTTTATTGATTTCACTTTTGAATCTATCTTAAGACTGAATAACTTATAATTCTAACATCGGTATTTAAATTAAACTATTTTTTCTACGAGGGAGTCTCAAAATAACTTTGTGTGCTCTTTCGGCAGAGTCTTTTGGGTAGGAAAGAAAGTGACGCAAAATTTGTATAGCACTTTCTTTCAATTTTTATTGGTTCTTAATTATTTCTTTCGTTGTGAATCGATGATTGGTCAGCGTATGTTCGCTTACACAATTTACCTGCACTTAGCGGACTAGGTCAGTAAACAATTGCTTTGCTTGCATATTTCTGCCTGCGCTTCTTTCTATGAGGCAGTAAGTGGGTTTGACTCGCTTGCGCAATTCTGCTTGCGCTTCTTTCTTTAGGTCAGTAGTGAACGATTGGATAATTGTGCAAGCGTTGGTTCGTTTGTACTCAAGTGGATTCGGGGGAATTCGCTTGAGCTATCTTTAAGCATGAGTTTGGATTCACGGAAGAATATTATTTATTATTGTCACACAAGTTGTGACATTTAAAATAATTTGACATGTTTGCGACACAAGTGGAAATGCAAACATGCGTTTTTCGAAGAACCATATTTAAGAAATTTAAATTATATTACCACACAAGTTGTGGCTTAAAAGTGTTTGCGACACAATAAGTGGGTCGTAAAATAGCAAACATGGGTTTAATAAAAAAGTACGGTAAAGTATACTGGGAATTACACCAAGTATATTTCACCATGAGATAATTTATTATTTGCGTGTAGGGTTACAGGCTCTATTGTAACTCCCCCACTGTTAGATTGAGGCTCCGACGAAATTTGTTTTCGTTTTTTTCTTATATAATATAAAGAGTATTAAAATTAGTATTACAATGATTATTAAAATGTCTGTGCTTATGTTTACAATTTTTGTTTTCTCATTTTGAAATATAATTTTATCTAAGTTTTGTTCGTGTTCAATTTGTTTAACATACAATGATTCTAGTTTTATTTCGGAAAGTAATGTGTTATTAGAACTTCCTTTAATTTTTGTTATTGTATTAGGCAAAATAAAATTATCATAGACTTTAAGATTCACATTTGAGTACTTTTTATTACACACAGTTATTTCGCAATTTTCGAATTTTACTAGGAAAGTTCCGTTTGGAAATTGGGAAAGAATATGTAGTAGTTAATAATTCGAAGTATCTTTTCTTCAATAGTTTCATCTTTATTTCGTTCATCATGTCGTAACAACCTAATGTGCTCATTAATAGTGTTATGCAAGCGTTCCACGTCTGCATTTGAATTGTGGTTGCTATTGGATGTGTAGTGTATTGTAATGTTCTCATCTCTTAGGAATTGTTGTATTGGAATAGCTTTAAGCCCTAGCTCATTGTCTACTATTATTTTTTTAACGTTCCCATATGTACTTATATATTGCAATAATTTGAGTTTAAATTCTGTCCAGGTTCTTCCGTTAATTTTAAATGCTGCTGCAAATTTAGTAAATTTATCTATTGTTGTCATAAAGAGTTGTTTGTCTAATGTGTAGAAGACATCAATGTGTATAACTTCTCTTGGTTGGGATGGTGTTTCAGTAATTTTATAGGAAATTTTTGGCGGGTTTCTTTCGTATTTTTCAAGAGCGCATATTTCGCAATTATTTATAAATTGAGTTATCCTTAGCTTAAGTTTAGGGGTATAAATTTGGGTTTTTAGTTCTTCGAAAACTTCTTGTATACCTCTATGGTTTTTAGATAAATCTTCTTTTTGAATAACTTCGGTAAGTTTACTTTCGTCTTCTATATTCTCAAGTTTCTGGAAGCATCTTATTATTTTAAGGTTAGTGAAGAGTTCTTCATATACAGTTTTAAACATTGGGAAGAAGTCGTCGTCTATTAGAAATGCATTCAGGTGTGTGGACTTAACGTGGTTTTTTAAGATAATAATTGTCGTTTCTCGGTCCAGTTCTTTGATTTCGGTAGTTTTCCTAAAATTTCGGAATATTTCCTTGCTTCTTGCTCTCGCTGAACCGGATGTAATTTTTTTTATTAAGACTTGGTTTTTGATAATGTTGATTGCAGATTTACTTTCTGTTATCGAACTAGGTGAAGTGCTTAGCTCTAATGTGTTTACATTCATAGGCTCGATTCTGGACAATGCGTCGGCATTGTTGTTTTCTGTTCCCTTTTTGTATTTGATTTCGTAATCAAATTCCGATAATTTTAATCTCCATCGAATCAATTTGGAATTAGGCTCTTTAATTAGCCACGTTAGTGGTTTGTGATCTGTTTCGATCAAGAACTTCCGTCCAAAAATATAGGGCCTAAAGTATTTGGTTGCCCAGACTATAGCGAGTAGTTCTTTTTCTATAGTACTGTAGTTGATTTCGTGAGCGTTAAGCGTACGGCTGGCATAGAATAGTGGGTGGTTGTCTTGTGAAAGGACTGCACCCAACGCGTAATTGCTAGCGTCTGTTGTAACCGTGAATTTTTTGTTGAAATCGGGGTACTGTAGTATTGGATCATTGGTTAGTATCGCTTTAATGTTTCAAAACTGTGAATGTACTGAGGATTTTCTATGTTGATTTTGGAATTCTTTTTTAGGAATTGAGTCATTGGTTTTGCTATTCTTGAATAATCTTTGATAAATTTACGGTAATAGCCCGTTAAGCCTAGAAATGATTTAATTTGTTTTGGGGTTTTTGGAAAAGGGAATTTAATTACACATTCTATCTTCTTAGGGTTTGGTTTTATGCCATTAGGCGTAACTATGTATCCGAGGAATTCTGTTTCCTTCTTTAAAAATTCGCACTTATCTAATTGAATTTTTAAGTTAGCTTGTTTTAATCGTTCAAAAACCAAATTTAGTGAGTTTATATGTTCCTGTATGATGTAGAGAAAACTATGATATCGTCAAGGTAGACGAGACAGATTCTGTTAATAAGGATACCTAAGATGTTGTTCATTAGGCGCTGGAAAGTTGCTGGGGCCGTTTTTAGACCAAAGGGCATCCTTAAAATTTCGTAGTGCATTCCTTCTACACTGAACGCTGTTTTGTGTGTGTCTTCTTCTGCAATATTGATTTGATGAAACCCCTTCGCTAAGTCGAGGGTAGTAAAATATTGGTATCTTCCCAATTTGTCTAATATCTCATCAATATTCGGGATTGGGTATTTGTCATCAATCGTTACTTCGTTAAGTTTTCGATAGTCGATGACCAATCTTCATTTTTCCCATCCGCTAGAATCGAATTTCTTCGGTACAGTCCATATAGGCGCATTGTAAGAAGAATTGCTATGCCGAATTATTTGGCTGTCTAGCATTTCCTTTATTTGCTTAACTACTTCTACTTATGAATGTAGGGGTACCTGTAAGATTTAGTATGAATTGGAACATCGTTAATGGTTCGAATTTTATGCGTTATTGCATTTGTGCCGGATAAATTCGTTCCTTCATTATCATTATATATGAAAAATAAAAAAATATCATTATATTTTTTTAAGCTTTTGAGCAACTCTCGATGTTCTTCTGAATTTAGATGTTCTCGCCTGATTTTTTCAATTAGTGTATCTCCCCATGGCTTTTCGTCGTACACACAAAAATTTTCCGTTGTTACTTTAGTTATTTCGGTATCCTTTACTCGGATTTCATTCTTACACAATTAGTGTTTGCAAAACCGGTTTCGAATAATTCGATTAACCGGTTTTTTCATTGCACGATTAATCGGTTTTTGAAAAATTGCCTAAAGTCGAATAACCGCTTAACCGGTTTTTTCTTTCCGGTTATTCGACTTTTCGAATAATAATTTTATAATTTCCTCTCTAATTTTATCTCTTAAAAATCGATTAAATACCCAAATAGCCAAAACTATACTTTTTCCTAGACTTGTACGATTTAGAGTGAAAATGAAGAGAATCCAAAAACCCTGTAAAAATGGGACAATTGCCGCTCGTGTGGCCAACGCGTTATCGATCAAAATAAACTCGCAATAAATTACATTATTTACCAAACGCATCTACTTCTTTTGCATCACAGCGAACTTTTCAAATTTATTCATCTGCTGTATTCACCAAATTTTTAATGCAGGAAGCTGGCAGGAAGACTAGAACAATTGTCGTTAAGTCTTTCAATGTAAGCTCACATTTTTACTACACAATTTTTCTTTTTTTTTTACTGCAATATTTGCTTTATATAGATAATGAATTCGCAAGTATGGAAATACTTCCAAAAGGACGACACCTGCAGCAAAGCTAGGTGCTCGCGTTGCCCAAAGATGATCAGTTGCAAGGGTTCATCTACATCGGCTGTTATTTATCATCTCAAAGATGTGCACGAAATCACATTAACTATTACCAAAGCCGATAAGCAAATTGAGCAGCCACTAACATCCAAAACATCATCAGAACACAGAAATGATGGCAAAATTATGAATTTTGTTACGAAGAAGGAGGGCATTGGTGAGATTTTGGCTAGATGTGTGGCAGAAGATGGATTATCAGTGCATGCATTAGTGCGGTCGAGGATGGTGCATTCATATTTGAATTCAAGGGGACTTAAAATGCCTTCAAGTGATCACACAGTCTGGGATATTATTAATAAATACTTTGAAGAAAAGAAGTCAGAAGTTGCAACTCGGTTAACAAATTTAAAAAAAAGCCATGCGCGTTTTATTCATTTGTGTGTCGTTGATTGCTTTTATAAGGATAACCATTTCCCAGCACAAAATGAAAGTGTGTCCAGCGAAAATGAAAGCAGTGATTACGAAATCGATGAAAATTCGGATTACCAATTAAGCTTTAAAGCTTTAAAGCTTTATTACCTGACTAAATCTAAAGCAATAAAGCTTTATTACCTGACCTGAAAAAAGTTATTGCGAAGTTGCGCAAGTGTGTTAATTTATTTAAAAAACCGTCCGAAAAAGCAAAAGTGCTCCAGTTGTATGTTAAAGAACAAGAAGGCCAAGAACTTCATCTAGGAATTGATGTGCAACACCGGTGGAACTCTATGTCAAGTATGATTTCAAAATTTTTAAGAATTTACAAATGTGTGAACCATGCTCTATTGGACTTGGGACAGGAAACGTTTAACGATACCGAAATAAAAACTTTGGAGAAACTTAGTCAACTATTAAAACCACTCGAATTAGCTGTGAATCAACTTTCAAAAGACTTTGACTGATGCAGAAGGAATTTTAAAATTTTTAATTAAAGCTGTATCTAAAGTTGAATCGGTGTACTCAAATAAGCTTGTGAATTGTCTGAAATCTCGACTAACCGAACGACGTTGCATGATTTTAAACACCTTAATTCTGTATATGAATACCGGCGTGTTTCCAATTTCAAACGACTGTTTTGAATACACATCAAAGTTAAATACAAAGGAATTTGCTGCAACTCTTTATCGGCGGCTTTTTCCAGAGAAGGAAAACTCTTTGATCGAATCGGATGAAGGTTCTGACAGCAGCACTGACAAAGAATTTAATTCGGAAACTTTGGAAGCTGAGTTAGATAAAACTTTTAAGAAAATTCAAACCCCATCTCATGGTAAAATTGAAAAAAATAAGAAGAATATTTTATCTGATGATATTATGTATTTAGAAAAATTTAAGAAAAGAACTGATAGACTAGAAAACCTATTTAATGCATTAATGACTGTCAATCCGACTTCAACAATAAGCGAAAGAGTATTTTCAACTTCTTGCTTAATAAAAACCAAGATCAAAAACCGACTTAAACCAAAAAACCTGAATTCTATTCTTTTTTTAAAATATTATTTTAAAAACGATTAAGCTTTTTGGTTGTTTTCAAAAGTTAAAACTTATTTTTAGTATTTATTAGTTTGTTTTAAAATGAAATATATTATTTTTGTTTCGTATATTTTCTATTATTAAAAAGAAATATTTTTGTTGCTTATTTTTATAAATGAAAGTACCTTTTTAATAAACATTGATAAAATAATAAAAAAATATCTTTTAATTAAGGTTATTGGAAAAACCGGTTTAACCGGTTTAGCCGGTTTTTTAGAAATTTTTATTCGCCTAACCGGTTTTTGGAAAAAATTATTATTCGACGTTTTCGATTAATCGGTTTTTCCACTTTGCCGAATAATTGCAAACACTATACACAATGCTTTAGTTTTTATTTCGGTTTTAACATTTTCTATACTATAAATCCCCTTTTCGATTATTGTTTCCCCGTTAGGGCACCCTTTTTTCATCTAGCCAAAGTAGACCGTTTTCTATATTAAAAATTAAATTTACTTTGTTTTTCTCGTCACGAAAATGAATGGGTAATGGTTTATTATTTATAATTACTTCTGGGATTGAGTAATCAATTTTAGTTTTATAACGTCTTAGGATATCGTTGCGATCGTACTGGTCGTGAAATTTGCAAATTATGAACTCTAGCGTTAGTTAGCGCAACCGGATAAGCAACAACAATAACATCAAAAAGCAGCACAACAATAACATTATCTGTAGCATCAGAACCAAGAGCTGCAAGATCAACAAAAACATCAGCAAAAACTTCCACATAAAACAACGATACAGTAAGCGCAACCTGATAAGCAAAAACAGGCAACAACAAGAACAACAGGACGCAGCGCAATGATTACATCATCTAGGGCACCATAACCAAGATCTGCGAGATCAGCAAAACTCCCACACAAAACAACAAGAGCAGCGATAACAGCGAGAAGCTTTATTTTAAGTTAGTTTTAAGTCAGTTTAAGTTGGAAGCTATACGTATTACAATAAAGAGCGTTTGCTCATAATTAAAATATATTTTGTGTTGTTAATAATTTAATTGGCGCCCAACGTGGGGCCCGTGGATTAAAAAAAAGTCGTCAAACTTCCTGTTCCCGGGACTCAACTCAACTCAGCTCAGCTTAAGTACTCCGATATAGAGGAAAGTGATGCTTTTCGTTGGAATTATACAGTAAGAATCAATGAAAAATTTTTTGTTTTGTACGTGCTTAACACGGTCAGAAAAAAATATTTGTAAAACCAACAAAATTACTTTATATAAGCTTGTGTGTGACTAAGCTTTGACTTGTTAGTTTATTAACTGAAAATTTTAATGATAATATATGTATGTTATATCATACAGTGTTTATAAGAAGACATTTTGAAAAGAAATAGTTATTGAATTGATTTAAGATACTCAGTTTTGTAAAGTTTAGCGATAGGAAATGTGAATGCAAAATTGTGAAGTAAAATATAAAAAAATTTTTTTAATTAACAAGTGAGAATTTTATGACTCTAAGGAAGATTCAAAAAAGGTTTGACGAACTAAGACATAATCTTTCGGTCGTAAACAGTGAAGATTCCGACATTGCAATCCAGATAACGCCGGAACAATTGGCCGATTTGACAGATAGAATAGCGGCGCAGGTACAAGCTAATTTAGCACCACCGACTAAGCCAGTAAGGGTCGCTGCGCAATTTACGCCCACTGAAGAGGGTATTCCCGCTTTAATAAAAGCTCTACCTGAATTTAGCGGGGTTTTGATTGAATACGCATCGTGGAGAACTGAGGCCTGTGACGCCATGAGAACATTTTCAGGGGCGAACACGTTAAACGGGCAAAATGAATATTATGAGCCTTAGGTTTACTACGTAGTAAAATAACAGGACAAGCAAAGGCTATGCTTGTTAGTTATGGCACAATTTTCAATTTTGAAGAAATTATTGAGAGACTTGACTTTACATACCAGGACAAACGATCCAAGCGAACCTTACAAAGGGAATTAGAAGCTCTCAGACAAGGGAAATCAACTCCGAGGGAGTTTTACGACAGGGTAAATGTTATACTAACCCTAATAACTAATAAAAATCTCATGACATATGGTTCAGATTCTAGGACAACCCAAGAACTAAACGAAACGTCTCCAACCATCATTAAGTAACGTGGTTTACTCTTTAGGCCCAGCAAATCTCCCAGCCGCCATAATTCTTGCGGAAGAAGCTTTAATGGAGAAACCTTATCTGACCTCCAGACAAAACGACAGCTTTCAGCGTTTTAACCGTAATCAGAGACCAATTAACAATTACAATAGACCACATAATGCGGAACAAACAAATAATTATCGCAACCCAATTGAACCTATGGACGTTGACACCGCGGTGACTAAATACCAAGAAAGAACAAACTATAATAATCCATTTAGAAATAATAAACCAAATTTTACTAATTGGCAGAACAATAAACAACCACGGGTAAATAAATTATACGAAGGAAATGATTTTTTAGATCGAAACCAGGTCTACCCTTCATTTACCGGGTAGATCAAGAAACAAATAAGAAATTAAAGATTCTAATAGATACTGGGGCTACACATAGTTACGTAAAACCAGGACTATTAAATAACCCCTTAAAACTAAAAGTTAAAAAAACAATTCATTCAATCCATGGTAATAGTGTTATAGACACTTACCAAATAGCGGAGATATTTAATATCCAAATAGAGTTATTAGAATTGTCGCAACTAAAGGACTATGATATAATCATAGGAATGCGAACACTTCATTCAAATGGGGGAAACATAGATTTACGCTTCAATCTGCTAACTCACCGAAACGGGTGCGAAAAATTAAGTTTTGATAAAACTTGTTTAATCAGTAATCTCATAGTAGATGAAAGTCTCGAAGATGATATTAAAACTAAGCTAAGCAATTTAATTGAAAAATACCAAGGTATTTTTAATAATGGTAAAACCAAAGAACTCTTACCATATAACACTAATATTAAATGTTCTATTGCTACCACTTCGGAGTCACCAGTGTGGTCAAAACAATATCCAATTCCCTTCAGTTCAATGGAATTTGTCAATAAAGAAGTCGATTCTTTGTTAAAAAATAACATAATACGACGTTCATTTAGCCCTTATAACTCACCGGTCATGGTGATTCCTAAATCAAAGGGGTTGGATGAGAATGGTAAGCCAAAGCAAAGAATGGTGGTCGATTATAGAAAGCTAAATACTTTCACTACTGCGGACAGATATCCGATACCGGACTCATCTGTCATTTTATCCAATTTGGGGAAATCAAGGTACTTTTCTACGCTAGATTTGCAAAGTGGATTCCATCAGATCCTCATAGAGGAAAAGGATATCCCGAAAACGGATTTTAGCGTAAGCAATGGTAAATACGAATTTTTACGTATGCAATTTGGCCTTAAAAACGCACCTAGTGTCTTTCAGAGGGCCATGGATGACGTACTGAGATCTTGTATTCAGGAGGGTTTCTGTCATGTTTATATAGATGATATAATCATATTTTCAGAAACGAAAGAGGATCATCTGAGGCACATAGAAATTGTACTAAGGAAACTTGCGAATGCCAATATGAAAGTATCAAATGAAAAGAGTAAATATTTTCAACAAGAAGTCGAGTTTCTGGGTTACCTGGTAGGATAGAATTCCCTTAAAGTCGATCCAGAAAAGATCAAAGCTATTCATGAATATCCTATGCCTCATACTTTAAAACAGCTAAGATCCTTCCTAGGCCTAGCAGGGTATTATAGGAAATTCGTTAAAAACTACTCGCATATAACTAAACCAATGACGGAATACTTGAAAGGTGAAAACGGAAGAATATCACAGTATAAGTCAAAGAATGTAGAAATCAAATTTAATGAAAAAGCGAAGGAAGCTTTTGAAACGATAAAAGACCATTTGAAGGAAACAATATCCTTATCACAACCAGATTACACGAAAAATTTTGAATTAACCACAGATGCTAGCAATAGTGCCATAGGCGCGGTGCTTAGTCAGGCGGGTAAGCCAATTACCTTCATATCGAGAACATTATCCGCAACCGAGAGAAATTACGCTACTAACGAGCGTGAAATGTTAGCGATTGTATGGGCTTTTAAAAAATTAAATAACTATTTGCAAAACATTCAAGGTGTCAAGATATAAACAGATCACCAACCCCTTACTTTTGCGATTAACGACAAAAATTACAACGCGAAATTACGCCGTTGGCGATCCTTTATCGACCAATTTACCCCTGAAATAATATACAAACCAGGAAAGGAAAATGTGGTGGCAGACGCTTTGTCAAGACAGTACATTAACACTCTTTCAAGCCACGAAACCCTTTCAGAAAGTTGTAATCCGAATACTGTCCATACATCGGCCAGTTCCCCAGAAAAAGAAAAAATAATAAAATTAAACAGACCATTAAACGCATTTAAGAATCAGCTTATAATAGAAGAACATGACACTACAAACGAAACCCTAACTACTGAAACATTTCCAACGTATTGGAGATCTATAATAAAATACAGCGACACTAACAGATTAATCCAAGAACTCACAAAATTAATCAATAGACCAACAGTTGCAATAAAATGTACTGAAGAAACTCTCTTTAAAATTAAAAATTTATTAGAAAACGCATTCCCAAACACAAAATTCATTCATACAAATATTTTAGTAGATGATCTTACTTCACCAGACGAACAGATTACGTTAGTCGAAAAAGCTCATAACAGAGCTCATAGGCAACCAAGGGAGGTCGTTCAGCAGATAACCGAAACACATTGGTGGCCCAGGGTTATGCATGACGTTAAACAAATTAATAACCAATGTGACGTATGTAAGCTATCAAAGTATGAAAGATGTCCAAAGAAGCAAAACATTGGCAAAGCTCCAATTCCTAAAGATGGAGGCGAAGTGTTACACTGCGATTTATATTTTACAGATAAGAAAAAATTCGTCGTTATTATAGACGCATTGACCAAGTTTTTAGTGGTAAATCACATTAGTGTTAAATCTGAAATGAGGCAAAAAATTTTAGAAGCCATAAATTTGTTTCCAAACACTCGCGTAGTTATGACAGATAATCAAAGCTCAGTAATTGGGAAGCCTTTCGAACAAACTTTGAAAAACCTAGGCATACAGCACAAACTAACACCAGTAGCACATTCCACAACAAATGGCCAAGTAGAGAGAGTTAACTCTACGATTGGGGAATTGCTTAGAATCTTTAAACTTCAGAAACCTTTAATAGACACTGAGGTTGTTGCCATGATACATATAGTTCAACAATATAATAATACCATACACTCTACGATAAAAATTAAACCAATAACAGCATATCATAATTTAGACCAGTACAAACAGATTTTAATTGAAAGGAATACGGACGCCCAAACTAGAATGCTTAGTAACATGAATAAAGACAAAATAGACAAAAATCCAACAGAAGGGGAAATAATATTTACAAAAAATGATAGACGAGGAAAATTAACGCCTCGTTATAAAAAGAAGAAAGTTATAAAAAATAATAGAAATACGGTAACTGTTCAGGACGACAAAACAAAAAAAATACTAGTAGTTCACAAAGATCAGATTAGAAATTAACAGTCATTACTTTTTACAGAAATGATAATCTTACTTATTGTGTTACCTTTCGCTATGGCGGATATAATTGACTACTCAAAGGAACCTTATGTACTAGCAGAGAATGGGGAGGTTGCTTTATATGAGCACTTTGGAGAAATCTTCCACGTTATTAATTTAACGTACTACGAGAGCATTGTGCAGGAAACGAAGGATTTTGTACAAGAAAATAAATTTTTTGATGAGGACTTTGAAGTCGATGCAGCTGAAACACTTTTACAGCAACTTAAAGAGAGTAAACGACAGAAGAGAGCAATAGATGAATTGGGAACGGTCTGGAAGTGGTTATCAGGCAGTCCAGACCACAACTAATTAATTAATATTGAAAGAAAAATGAATGAAATAATTTCAAATCACAATAAACAATACTCAACAAACTCTAAGATATTTAAAGCCATAAAGGCAATAACAGATATGTTGAGCAATCTCCCGGTAAAATCTAAAGCAAAAAAATTTTTTATTGAAAGAAATAAATTAATGATAACGGAATTAGAAAATACTATTCAAACGATTATATTCGGTAGGCTGGGTGTCTTAAATCCTTCAATCTTGCACTTAGACGAAATACATGTTGTCATAGGTCATGAAAATGAGAAAATTTTGTTAACCGATTTAATTGATGCATCAACTTTTAAAATTATTAAGAACCAAAACCTTATTATTATATATATCAAATATCCGATTGTTAAGCAAAAATGTAGATTATTTAAAAGTAGAGCCATAAATCACTCTGACGGAAAACTTGTTATAGACGAAAATATCGCAAAATGTAATGAAACCTATGTAAACTTAAGCAATTATAAACTCGAGTTAAGCAACACCTTCTGTGAAGCTAACTATAATCAAACATGTTTGTCTAAGTTACTTAATAGAAAAAACAGTAATTGTACAAAGATTAGGGAACGAAACTTGGAGCTTGAGCAACTTAACGATGGAGTAATACTTCTATACGGAAACCACACTGTAAACAAGGAATCTATTAACGGCATTTACCTAGTAACGTTCAAAACTTCCGTCGTGATCGACAACAACACTTACCAAAATCCAACTGAGAAAATACGGGAATTTATGCGACATACCTATGTTAACACATATACAATTGAGAAATACGTAGAATCCTCAAATATAGAATTAAAATATGAAAATATCGAAACAATCTCGCCATTTTACATAGAAGCACAATCCCATCCGATGTTATGGACCTGTATTATACTGGGTATAATTGGATTCATAAGTTTTTTGATTTGGAAAGCATTTCAAATGTGGCAGCAGTGCCGTTCCGAGGCACGTAAATCCACACAAGAACAACTCTTTGCAGCAGCTTTATCTCAATTGAAATTGTAACTTCCGGACGAAGAAATTTAGACAGGGGGGAGTTAGCGCAACCGGATAAGCAACAACAACATCAAAAAGCAGCACAACAATAACATCATCTGTAGCATCAGAACCAAGAGCTGCAAGATCAACAAAAACATCAGCAAAAACTTCCACATAAAACAACGATACAGTAAGCGCAACCTGATAAGCAAAAACAGGCAACAACAAGAACAACAGGACGCAGCGCAATGATTACATCATCTAGGGCACCATAACCAAGATCTGCGAGATCAGCAAAACTCCCACACAAAACAACAAGAGCAGCGATAACAGCGAGAAGCTTTATTTTAAGTTAGCTTTAAGTCAGTTTAAGTTGGAAGCTATTACAATAAAGAGCGTTTGCTCATAATTAAAATATATTTTGTGTTGTTAATAATTTAATTCGCTCCCTCAGGGTCTTTGAATTCTTCAAATGTTGGTATTCTAACTTTTTCTTTGGTAATAATTGTATGCTGTAGTGTTTTAATGGGAATATCTTCGGATGGAATATTCCACTTTGGGTGGAACTTTTAACTTTTAACTTTTAGCAGATATTTGGATTTAGAATTGAGTTAGTTGCTCCAGTATCAATTATAAGATCCTGATATCCTAATTTTGTTTTTATTTTTATAAATGGTAATTTTCCTCCGAGGCGTGTGAAGGAAAATTTAGGGTTTCTACGTTATTGACGTCCATAGGTTCAGGGGCTGGTTGTCTATTGTTATTTGCCTCAAAGCTTGGATTTTGTCCATTATATTGTCTGTTATTATTATTAGAATGTTGGAAGTTATTCGGTT
The DNA here is from genome assembly GCA_914767935.1 of Coremacera marginata. Lineage (NCBI taxonomy): Eukaryota > Metazoa > Arthropoda > Insecta > Diptera > Sciomyzidae > Coremacera > Coremacera marginata. The sequence continues at coordinate 77,385,196 of OU612044.1, read as the reverse complement.
GTTGTCGGTGGTAGTTAGTTTGTTGTTGTTGGCTATAGTTGTTTTGTAATCTGTTATAGTTGTTATGTTGTCTGTTGTAGTTAGTATGTTGTTGTTGGTTGTAGTTATTTTGTTGTCTGTTATAGTTATTTTGTCGTCGGTTATAGTTATTTTGTTGTCTGTTATAGTTATGTTGTTGTCGGTTAAATTTATATGAATATTGCTGGTTTTGAGAGTTATTTTGTTGCTGGCGGTTCTGGTTGCCTTGCTGTTGTCGGTTAGTTGGTATGGTATTTCGAATTCCGTTTAAATATGCAAATCCAGCTTGAAAAAGGATATCCATAGTGGATTCTAAGTTAGTCGGGTTCCTACAGATCAAGATCGTTTTCATAGGTTCTGGTATTTTACTTTTAAATATGTTAAGGGCGGTACGTCTGTTATTGACTGCGCATTCGTTGGCTGTATTTCCTTCTCCTATTATGATCAAGGTTTTGTTGTTCAGTCGTCTAAGTTTGGTTTTTATTTCGTTAAAAAATCTAAATTATTTGTCTTGAAGGTAGTTGCCCTTAATTCGTCGTACAGTTCGTCGCACGATAGGCTGTCACCAAAATTATTCAGTAAAATATTTTTTATATCTGCCCATAATGTAGCCTAGTAATTTATTTCTTTGGTTTCTTGTGCTTTCCCCTTTAATTTGCTCTTAATTAAGTCGGAGAAGAGGAGTTGTGAAGAGTCGTCAAATGTTCGTAGAAATGGGTGTACTCTGTCTATGAGGGTTATGAAGTTTTGTAAATCCCTATTTTATCCGTCGAACTCAGGGAGTGAGTTTAAATATTTAATGGGGTTTATACTAACAGAGAGTGGAATAACCATTTTTATTATTTGTTTCAAAAAAATTCTTCCTTAATTTAAAAAAATTTCTTCACTTTTTTTCTTTTATAAAAATTCTTTTTGCTTTTATTCGAAAAAGAATTCTTTGCTTGCAATATATTTTTTTTCTCATAATTTCTTCACGTTTGTTTTTTCTGTTTAGCTTACTTTTATTTAAAAATGATTATTATAATTTTTTTTTTTTGTATTCTATAACCTATTTGAGTTCACTTATTAGATTTGCTATTTGTTTATAATAGTCAGACTTTGACAACATAAGAATATAATTCGGATAGAGTATATAAATAATCTTCTATTGGAGTCATATAAAATTATATCTACACTATATGAATATATTTGTAATGATAAAAGAAAATTTGTTCTTACTCCTGATGAACGTAGGGCCTTACTGTTGCTATCGCTAATGGATTGGGTCTCGCTAGTCTTGGTAATCTTTGCAATTTCTTTGTAGATTCCTGTTGTTGTTTTTGGTCCCTCTTTCTGATGATTTCCTTATAAATGTCTGCAAAGTCGACTGTATCTTCGTCGCTCCCGCTGAATTTTCTTTTGTTTGTTGATTTTGGCTGGCTCTGCGTTTGTTCCATAAAATTTTTCCAGAATATGTAGCTTAATGTTGCTTATTTTGAACTTCTACAATCTGTTGTCAAAGTGGTTCTCTACGGTTACTCTAGAAGTTTCCCACAATCTTTTGTGTTAAAAGTTTAGTAGTTTTTCCGTTTTGAAGAGAAGAGTTCGGATCTGCACACGTTAAGATGTTGTAGAATCCAGTGGAACTTTGATCTTTCGAAGTTCTCTTTTTGATGAAAAATCGATCTTTTGCGTTCTTGTTGTATTATTTAGTCACCGATTAAGCATAAAAATGCTCACGAATTATTGTTGTTTCTTAACAACTTTTACTTTAACCCGTGTCGTTGATCCTGCCGACTACGTCACTTTTAACTTTAATAAAACTCGTTTGAGTTATTTAAAGAATAATTTTTTATTGTTTTCAATTTTGAGACTGAATAACTTATAATTCTAACATCGGTATTTAAATTAAACTATTTGTTCTACGAGGGAGTCTCAAAATAACTTTGTGATAGAAAGAAAGTGACGCAAAATTTGTATAACACTTTCTTTCAATTTTTATTGGTTCTTAATTATTTCTTTCGTTGTGAATCGATGATTGGTCAGCGTATGTTCGCTTATACAATTTACCTGCACTTAGCGGACTAGGTCATTAAACAATTGCTTTGCTTGCATATTTCTGCCTGCTTCTTTCTATGGGCCAGTAAGTGAGTTTGACTCGCTTGCGCAATTCTGCTTGCGCTTCTTTCTTTAGGTCAGTAGTGAACGATTGGATAATTGTGCAAGCGTTGGTTCGTTTGTACTCAAGTGGATTCGGGGGAATTCGCTTGAGCTATCTTTAAGCATGAGTTTGGATTCACGGAAGAATATTATTTATTATTGCCACACAAGTTGTGACATTTAAAATAATTTGATATGTTTGCGGCACAAGTGGAAATGCAAACATGCGTTTTTTGAAGAATCATATTTAAGAAATTTAAATTATATTACCACACAAGTTGTGGCTTAAAAGAGTTTGCGACACAATAAGTGGGTCGTAAAATAGCAAACATGGGTTTAATAAAAAAGTACGGTAAAGTATACTGGGAATTACACCAAGTATATTTCACCATGAGATAATTTATTATTTGCGTGTAGGGTTACAGGCTCTATTGTAAGTCCAAAGGTTGGCTTATCTGCTCTCTAAGTTGAGATAGTTCGACTTGTTGTTGCTGAACTGATTTAACCAAAATGCTCATTTCGGCTTGAGATGTCGCCATATCTTCGTCACTATCACTGTTATCAGGTTTCACGATATTGATGCATTGATTCGTCGTAAAACTCGTTCAAACAATTGTTCTTGACTCCACTTATTTTGATGGATTGTCTCTAGCTTTGCAAATATTTATTTTGTTTTGATTATTATTTATTGTTCTTCAATCTTTATCAAATGTTTAACTTTACAAATATTTATATTTTTTGATTATTCTTTACTTTAATTTACGGTTTAATTTACTCTTTAGAGTTGAATTTCGATTTTTAATATCCCTGCTCTTTAGAGAGAGAGAGAGAAAAGTATTTATATTTTTTTTGTTCTTCACTGCACTAATATTTATAATAATTATTTCTTTTCCACGATTACTTGTTAATTACGAATTTTAATTAACGGTTTGATTTACTCTTTAGAGTTGAATTTCGATTTTTAAGATCCCTGCTCTTTAAAGAGAGATCCTGCCGACTGCGCCAGAAAATTCAGAACTGTTTTTATTGTTTTTAAATCTTCTTACAACTATCCGAAAAAGAATACATAAAGATAAGCATGTAATACATGTAGTAGTGTAAAAATAAAGAATACGTAACTTTACGCTTATTTCTTTAACAATTTTGTATTTGTGCTGTGCTTTGTTAGCATTTCCCAGTTTAACAAATGCAGGTCTTATTCCAGACTGCTGTGTCTGGGACGTGACTCGTATAGAGTCTGGTGCTAAATAAATAAACCTGCATAAGGGTAAGAGAATCTTTTACAAGGAATTGTTGCAAATATGTACGAAAAAATAAGAAAATTTGGCCGCCTGTATTTGTTTACAGAATGCATAGAAATATAGTTTTAAATACTTTGACCAAGTTACGAAAGCGTTCAAGAAACTTAGACATACAGAAACTTTCTTTAATAGAAAAAAAAAATAATGTGGATTTACTACGAATATTAATTTCTATAAATGGTTTTGTCCTGTAAACAAAAATTTTTTTCTCTAATTTTTCAGATGGTTGCGAACAATTTCCGTTATATTATTCCTCAACAAACAGGACTTGTTAGCTGAGAAAATAAATGCCGGTAAAAGTAAACTATCAGAATATTTTGCAGAGTTTTGCAGATATCAAACCCCAAGTAAGTTACTGTCATGGTTTTATGTTAGATTTTATTAATTGCTTTTCATATTAAGGTGATGCAATAATGGATCCAGGAGAAGATGTGGAAGTCATAAGAGCAAAATATTTTATACGAGACGAATTTTTGGTATTTTTAATAAAAAACTTTAATTACAGTATATATATATATATATATAATATATATATATATATATATATATTTGCAGAGTACGTAAGAAAGACGATCGCAATAAAAATTTCAATTTAATAAACTTAACACTGATAAATATAAGTTAAAGCCAACCTACAAATATTCATAACAAAAAAGGTTGAAATTTTTTGGACGTTTGGTTCCCAATTTTAATTCCGAAAACAGGACACAAACAATCAATAAACAGTTAGAGGGTAAACATTCACAAGGCGTCCTTAAGTTGTATGTTGTAAGTGAAAGGTTTTTCTTATTTTCTCCTTTATTAGTTGTTCAAGGCTCTATGCCTTGAGCAACGAATATGCCTTTGAGCACTTTAACTCAAAGGTTTGTTGTAGGTTGGGCCTTTAAGCACTTGAACTTAAAGGTTGTTAAGTTGGAGTAATTTAAACTACTGGTATTGGATGTCAAATTAACTGTGTTCTTTATTAATTAAAATTGGTGTTTAAATACTAAAAATAAATACAAATTAAACAAAATATATTGAGAAACAAAAAAGTGCAACATTAAGCAAACTAATTTAAAACAATTAAAACAATCGTAAAGAAATCAAAACCAAAATATGCGAACTAATCAATTGTACACAAATAATAATAAAAATCAAAATATGCGAATTAATCAATTGTATGCAAATAATAATAAAAATCAAAATATGCGAATGTATGTATGTACAATTGTACATTCTGCCCGGGTTAAATGAAGTTCAAAAATTATGTTGCCAATCACCAGCGCTATATGTGTACAGAAAAGTCTGCTGTTGTTCTTCTCCTGGGTGCAGGATCGGGTTTCATATCTGACGTTGTTCTTGCCTTGGATTTCCAGCGCCATATTCCCATAATTAGAAACAGTCCGCAGCATATGAGTGCTATGCTCGACAATGATGTAGTGACGTGATATTGCGTCGTAAAACGATGAGGTAGAGATCTAAAGTCAATTTTGTTGAGCATTGTTTGAAGTGTTGTTAGGTTCTGGACTTGTTCTGCGTAGTCTGCTGTACTGAAGTTCGAAAGTAGCTGTTTTATTTGTGTGGGCCTAGCCAGCTGTGAGGCATTACCAAAGCTTGCAAATGCCGTTTTTAAGGTGGTTGAAAATGTTTGGATTCCCGTGGTACTAATTGATTCTCCCTTGATAGTACATTCTGGTTCCAGAGTGAACAAGCCAGTTCCTTCTAGCGTCAGCTGTGATGAATCTGGGTCACATACGGTGGTAATTCGAGTTGGTGTTTGTAGTGAAAATATCCACTGGTTCTTTTTTTCTAACTGAATCCATGTGGAATTTGTTCGAACTTTTTCCAGAATGCAGGTGGGTTGAGGATCATTCACCAAAAGACCCAATTCGCAGGCGCATAATTCAGAGGTTTTTTGATATTTGGCTTGAAGGTTGAAACAAAGTCGCCGATTAGGAGATATAACTGTGCATTGTTGTAAATCAGCTGTATTCAACGGTATGTACTGATCCCTGTGAGGTCCTACTGCCAATGCTGAGGCGAATGGTTTTATAGTAATCATGGTGTCATTTATATATGTTGGGACAGGAATCATTTTAAAGATCTCGAACTGTTCTGGATTGATGAGAGGAACCGTTATCTCAAACACAGCATTATGTGGCCTTAGACCTCCCTTGAGTGTCATCAACTTGTAGAGTTGCAGAAAATCGTCGCTGTCTACAGGTAACTCTAAAAGGGGTGGTAAATGAGCTCTTATTGTTTTTAATTCTTCTTTTAATTGATTTGTAGATAACAATAAAGAGTTTATTCTAGAGTGTATCGGCTAGCACATCGAGTAATGCCCCTTGAACTCGTTGCATATTAACCATTAGTAACGTAAGTTGAGCAGAGATTGATAGAAACATTTGATGCAGTTTAGTTTGAAATTCGTCAGTACTAACATGATTGAGTTGTTCTGCAAGTTTGTTTAACTGTGAGTCTATTTGTTTAAACCGCAACCTTGTAGTATTAGCGTCAATTTGCAGGAGGTTAATAGTTGAGTCAATCAGTGAAGTTTGATTGCGCAACAAGCTCATCAGGTGATCCTCATTATTTCGGATTTCATCAATTGTTTGAGACATCTTCCTGGCATGTTCATTGTCCAAAACTCCAAACAATGATCCAGCAATGTTTCCGACCATATTCAGTGCTCCTCTTTTAGCTCGTTTGGAAGATAGTAGTGTATCATCGAGGCGGAGGGATTGCATGGTGACCTGAAAATGGTGTATAATTTCGTCGCAACCAATTTTTTTGCTGCATTTCCTCGCATAGCTGTTATGCTATACGAGTTCCATTCGCTAATGCTGATAATTCTGCCTTTAATGGCTCAAGGTCATAATATATAAAGAAGTTAAATTGACTTGACGCTATGTTTAATGCACTTATATCTTCAAAATGGATACCCAAGTGATGTACCCAATTTGGTAACTTTAATTTTGCCTGCATAAACTAGTGGTAATAGCAAAATTACGATCATGTTGCTAGTTACTGATGTTCGACGTTTTTTCGATGTTGGCCTTTCTGTGTCTTCGTCAGCCTGATTGTTGTAGTTGTTGAGATACTAATGTTTCCTAAGGCCTCCTGTGAGTCGTGACTGTTTGTGTTGCCAGGGGACTCAGTGTTAATTGGAGGTGGTACTAGACGGTGGATTGCTCTTTTCAATATCCCTGAAGATGTTTGCACGTCCGCAACTCGAATAAAACCATCCTCGCCAGTGTATGTATCGATGATTCTTCCAAGAGGCCATTGCTGAACAGGCAGGTTGTTTTCTTTTATAAGAACCATAGTTCTTATTGGCAGATTTATGGTTCTATTTGTTTTTGTACTGCAGTTCGTTGAGATATTCTCTTGACCATCGGTTCCAAAATTCATGTTTAAGTTTCGATACTAATTTCCAGTTATCTAATCTACTGGTTTTTAGAGGTAGCGCCTTTGTGTCAATTTGTGCGTTCATCGGTTCTCCAATTAAGAAATGACCTGGAGTTAAGGCAGTTAGATCAGTGGGGTCGTTTGACATTGGAGAAATTGGTCTAGAGTTGAGTATTGCTTCAATCTCAATGATTATCGTCTCTAGTTCTTCGTATGTCAGCGATTCTGTTGAAACGTTTTTTAGTAGTAGATGTTTTGCTGACTCCACCGCCGCTTACCATAAACCCCCAAAATGAGGGGCACGTGGTGGTATAAATTTAAAGGTTATGCCCCGCTGACTGCATGTTGATAAAATGATTTCTTGTGCCTTTGATTTAAAAATAGTTGTTTCTAACTCTGCAAGCTTGTTCTTTGCTCCTACAAAGTTGGTGGCATTATCACAGTATAAGTTTTGGAAATGACCACGTCGTCCGATAAAGCGTTTTAATGCTCCGACGAATGCTTCTGTGGTTAAGTCGCTCACCAGTTTCATGTGAATCGCCTTGGTAGCGAAACAGCAAAATAAAGCAATGTAGGCCTTGTGTGGTCTTTTGCCTCTCAGTTTATAGTGAATCCAAAAAGGTCCACAAAAGTCCACTACTGTGTTGATAAATGGTCGAGCGGGAGTAACTCTTGTTGCGGGTAGGTTTCCCATAATTTGTGACAGCAATTTTGGAATTGCTTTTGCGCAAAGCACGCAATTTTGAACAATAGATCGTTCCATTGTATTGCCCTTGATGGGCCAAAATCTTTGCCGAGTAATCGATAGAAGTGTTGTGGGTCCACACTGCATATTATCCTTGTGAATCATTTGCATTATTAGTTTGGTTATTACATCATTGCACGACAATAGTATTTTGTGTTTTGCATCATATGGTAATGTTGAGTTTTTTAACCGGCCGCCAACCCGTAGAACTCCAGTATCGTCAAGAAATGGTGTTAGGCTGAGCAGTGTACTACTTTTTTTGATTTCATTTTTTTTAGTTAGTTGTTTTATTTCATCACTAAAATCATACCCTTGCATAGCATGAACTATAGACATCAAAGCTTTATCTAATTCTTGTGGTGTCAAAACAACCTCATGTTGACGTAACAGGTTGCTGCATTTGCTGTGATTAATGAAGCGATGAACATATCCTACGACACGTTGAAGTTTTTTAGAAGAGTTTCCATGGTTAATTGTATAGAATAGATTGTTGTTGTCAAGCGTAGTTAGAGCTGATGGTAGTGGTTTTTCTTTCGTTCTTCTTCAGTCTCTATCATTAGGGCCTGTGAAAACTTATCTGGCCAGTTATCTTCTGTTGCATATAAAAACATTGGACCGAAGTGCCATAAGCAACATTTAGCAAAATCCTGTGGAGATATTCCTCTCGATACCAAATCGGCCGGGTTATGACGTGTGCTTATATGTCTCCATTGTCCAGATATGCTTAATTCGCGTATTTTTGTTATTCTGTGAGCAACATTTGGTATTATGGTATTATGTTGTATCAGAGTTTAACCAAGCCAATACAATTTGTGAGTCTGACCAGTAGAACGTTTTGTATCTATTATATTGCAAATCTTCCTTAACTCTGGTTGTTAGCTGAGCTCCCAATACGGCCGCGTATAATTCTAACCGCGGTATTGTAGTTTTTTTTATTGGAGCAACTCGAGATTTGGCGCACAATAACCTTACAAGAATTTCACCACTGGTCAAAACAAATCTAATATAAACTGCTGCACCATATGCCTTCTCAGATGCATCAACGAAGGTGTGAACTTGTATTTCCTTCGGTATATGAGATGAAAATATGTGTCGATTGATCTTGAAGTTGTTTAATTCTTCCATCTCTCTCTTGAAGTTATTCCATGTTGCTTGTGATTCAGCCGATAATGGATCATCCCACGTTATTTTTTGTAGCCACATCTGTTAAAGAAAAATTTTTGCCTTTACTAGTGCGAGAATGCCCAATGGATCAAAAATTTTTGCTAGATCTGATGCAACAACGCGTTTTATTAGTATGGTGCTTTTGTTCAAGTTGGCTTTGACGCAGAATTGATCAGTTTTTGGCAACCATGTCAAGCCGACTGTTTTTATTGCTTGTGTACCATCATCGTCAAGATCCAAGTTGACTTCTTGATGTTCTTCTAGAATTCCTTTTAACAACCTTGGGTGGTTGGCGCACCATTTTCTTAGGGTAAATCCTGCTTCATACAGAATTTCAGTGAGCTGCCTTTGTTTTTTGATTGCCTCTGTCAAATCATTCGAGCCAATCAAACCATCATCTACATAGAAGCCGTTTTTTAATGCAGTTGCTCCTAATGGTCGTTCCTCTTGGTTATTCATTGCAAGTGTTTGTAAGCATTTTGTTGCCAAATAAGGAGCAGATCTTGTACCGTAGGTAACTGTGTTGAGCTGGTAACATTTGAGTGGTTCTGACGACCGTTCTCTCCACCATATGAGTTGGTATCTTCGATCTTCACTATGCATGTCGATTTGTCGATACATTTTTTTAATATCGGTTGTAAATATGAATTTAGGTGTCCTGAAGCGAAGTAGAATTGAGAATAGTTCACTTTGGATGGTGGGGCCGTTGAGCTGTATGTCATTGAGCGATAATCCTGAAGACGTTTTGCACGATGCGTCGAATACTACCTGAAGTTTTGTTGTGCTGCTATCAGGTTTAAGGACACAATGGTGAGGAATGAAATAATTTGGAACCAAAGCATTCTCCACGTTTATTTTTGTCATTTGGCCCAAATCTTCATATTCGCGCATAAAATTTATGTATTGTGTCCTGAGGTCAGGGCTTTGGGTGAGTCGCCGTTCTAGTGCTATAAATCGATTATACGCTGTATTTTTCGAAGTTCCCAATTCTGTTGGTTTTCTGGAAAACGGAAGCCTGACAATGAATCTGCCGTCGTTACTGCGTTTTGTATTTTTTCTGAAGTGATTTTCACATTGTCGTACAACTTCTGTTAGTGCTGGTTCAGTCTCATTTAGTTCTTCGAGCTTTCAATTAAAGTATTGGTTTCGTCTTCAATAGTGATAGATTGAAGACGAACATACAACTGTGTTGATGCATGGTTGAGTTATCTTGCCAGAGAACACCCATCCAAAAACGGTGTTTTGTAATATTGACATGTGGTCATCTATCTCAATTTTTCCTGCAGACAAGATTTGATGGTAGAATTTGACTCCGATCAGCACATCAATTGCGGGGGGCTGGCTGAAGGTTGGATCTGCTAGTGGTATATTGTCGGGAATTGTATATTTAGAAGCATCCAATGCCGTTGATGGTTGTGGTGACACAATTTATTTTTAAACAACAGCCTCTAGTGGAATGTGCAGTTATTTGTTTTGGATTTCATAGTGATATGAATGCGATGATGACTGTTTTGTTTTCTTTTTCTAATACCTTCCAAGTGAATTGATGTTGATTTAGGAGACAATCCTAATTTCTATACAACTCTTGATGTGACTAGGTTCACTTGCGATCCTGAATCTAAAATCGCCTTGCATTCTACTGTCATGTCATTGGAAGCCATTAAGATAATTTTTGCTGTACCTAGTAAAACATATGACTGTTTCTTGTTATTGTTTAATGCTGACAATGAAACCGACCTCTTTTCAGGTTGTGTCGATGGATTCTCTTGTCCTTTTGGTTTCGATGATTCTAAATGCAGCAGTGTGTTATGTTCCTTATTGCATTTAGTACAAGTGCGCGAATTGCATTCTTGAGATGTGTGTCCTGCCTTGAGACAATTCATGCATAAAATCTTGGATTTCACTTGGTAAATTTATCTTTGGTGGTTAGATGCAAAAATTGGTTGCAGCTATATAATGGGTGTTGACATACTGCACAGATATTAGTCTTTTCTCGTGTTACAACGGAAGAAACTATTTTAATGGGTGCCTTTTTATCCTTGGTCCCTAATGCCTCAAGTGATTGGAACCTGTGTTCCAGAAATTCTAAGAAGTGAGATAATGTTTGCAATTCTTTTGGTTTTTCTAACGATTGCATTTTTTAACGCAAGAAGACTCTCATGAGAAACGTAATGCAATGCCTTTATTGTGCTGGCGCTTGGTGTGTCAGCAGAATGATTTGGTTGACTGAGGATTTTTTGAATAAGTGTTGATGTTAGTAGACGTAAATTGTTGTATCGGTCTTGGAGCATTTTCCAAGCAGCTTCATAGTTTTTTTGAACTCAACGAGAAATGTTGAATTAATTTTGCTGCTTCTCCACTCAGTGAAGACTTCAGGTACCATATTTTTTGCACATTCGGAATTGTTCTTTTGTGAATCATTTCATTAAATAGGTCATAGAATTGTTTCCACGATAGATAGTCTCCATCGAATTTAGGAATTTGAACCTCTGGCATTCTGAAAGATTCTTCCCGTGGAACGTTGTTGTTGACTTGTTGCATTGAAGGCACACCTGACAATTTTTTTGTTAATGCCTGTACAGTTTCTTCCAGCAAAAGGTATTCTTCAACATTGTATCCACTGCTTTGGGGATCATCATGCAAATCCCAAATTTGGTAATTAATTGATTCAACTTCTTCCCACAACTTGGTAAGTTTAATTAAATTCACCTTGTATTGTGGAGGTTGTGGTTCATCTTCCCTTGATAGTGTTGATATCAGCCGTCGTAGCGACAATATGGTGGCATGCTGCTTTCGTATTAACCTGGTTATTTCCGCAAGCTGTGCTGAATTGGCTAAAGGCTTCGGATGAATTTGTAGGCTAGCTGTTGATGTGGTGCTTAATGCATCCTGAAATATTTTGCTGTACTGTTCGAAAAGGTCTCGAATCACATCGTAATAATTTTTTGTGGAGTATTCATGTCCCGGATCTAGAGTGTCATTTTTTCGAATTTTTGAATCATTTGCATCGAATTGGTTCGACGAAGAATTCAAATCCCGGAGTCGTTGTCCACAATACGGCTTTGTCTTTCGATCCGTTGAATCTTTTTTAATATTGGTGATGATTCGTTGAATCGAACTTCCTAGTTCCGCTTGTTTGGTGTACAAGGCATCCATGATGTATATGGCTTCCTGCAGCACCTCGATCTAGTATGTTGAATTGTGATCTTGTGTAATCACGTCGGGGTCACCAAATGTTCAAGGCTCTATGCCTTGAGCAACGAATATGCCTTTGAGCACTTTAACTCAAAGGTCTGGTGTAGGTTGGGCCTTTAAGCACTTGAACTTAAAGGTTGTTAAGTTGGAGTAATTTAAACTACTGGTGTTGGTGTCAAATTAACTGTGTTCTTTATTAAATAAAATTGGTGTTTAAATACTAAAAATAAATACAACGTAAACAAAATATATTGAGAAATAAAAAAGTGCAGCATTAAGCAAATTAATTTAAAACAATTAAAACAATCGTAAAAAAATCAAAACCAAAATATGCGAATTAATCAATTGTACACAAATAATAATAAAAATCAAAATATTCGAATTAATCAATTGTATGCAAATAATAATAAAAATCAAAATATGCGAATGTATGTATGTACAATTGTACATTAGTAAAGCGATTTTTTTTGAAATTTTGCTTGTATGTTTTGTTTATATTTTTTCCATGATGTGTATAAAATGGTCGTTATAGGAGTGGAACTACCTCCTAAACAATGTGATGTACAAAAATATTTTGTATGGGAGGGGGGCGTAGATTCTTTCCGATCACGCCCATTTTATACACATCATACAAAAACTATAAATAAAACATACAAGCCAAAAAGAAGAAAATGAGAAAATCCTTTCACTTATAACATAAAGTTTTAGGAGTCTTTGTGAATACCCTCATAGATTAAATTTATTATTATTACGCAGACACATATTTTGTGATGACTATCAAATCTACACTGTAGACGCGATTTTCATAAATAGGGTAGCAATTGAAAGATCTTGTTTAATTGAATAATGTTCCGAATTTTCACTCATTTTTAAATTTATATAACTTTTAATAGAACACAATGCGATTTTAACAATGTCTAATAGAATGAAGCTTAAAATGTCACCTTTTAAACAAGCTATAGCATTGTCAAATGAAATTAATATTACCAGAGATTTTACATCTTAGAGCCATCTGGCAACAATATGTAACCAAACTTTTTCGAATACCCAATATAATAATATAATAATTCTTTTCTAATAATCTACTACACGCCCGTAGACAAGGGGAAATTTTAGGTGTTCAAACCCCCACCACCCTTAGGGTCGAGAAAGTATGAAATAATAACGTATATGAAATACTTACATTCAAAATGTATGTTTTTTTTAAGAGAAGCTAAGATAATGTAAATTTACTTTCAACGCAAATTTAAGAAACTTCATTTAATCAATGAAAAATTGTTTGGCCAAATGAAACATTATCTTTGCTTATAAAATTCATAATCATCATATTTGAATTCAACTGCAGGAAGTTAGTATATTAAAGAACCATTTTCAATTATGGATTTTGAAGCTCAAAAATTTTCTGATATCTAGAAAAATATATATTTGAAATTACACTTTGAACAAGTATAGTTTTATAAATTGTAGAAAATTAGGTTGACATTTTTTATGCAATATCTAAGCATATTGAACCCAGAATTTGGGATAGTATTCATTTGAATGGGTTTTTTTTTTTTAAATTTTGAAAAGCTGTATAATGTAAAAAAGCGGATGACTAAAACAATTTGCCCATTCTATTTTGTTGCTTTCTTGGTAGAGAGGACATTTTTAATCTACAACTTGTCACAACAATTTAGACCTGTGCGAAGTCTTTTCCAAATTACAGGCCTCAGAAAATATGCTTTTTTGGAAAAAAAAATTCTCAATAACAAATAGTTTCAAAACATTTTATTGAGTCCAATTCTATGGGGATTTAATGATTTTTCAAATCATGTTACCAAATTTTCATAAGAAAATTAACAATTAAATTTTTTTAAACTTCGGCATTTTGAAAAATTAAGAAGTTGAAAAAATGTTATTTTTTTTTTAATCCTCTATTTTGCAAATAATTTAAATTTAAATCCACTACTGAACAAATTTTTAAATATCCAAAAAAAGTTACTGCTTACTTTTTTTTAAAAAAAATTATCCAGTTGAGTAATGGTTTTCAAAGAAAAGTCTTATTTAATATAACAACTCAAAACATATCGATGGTTAAGCTCACTAAAGTGATAAGTCTATTTAAAGTCTGATTTAAGTCTGATTAAAGTCTATGCTACTAGAGAGGTTTACAGGCAGAAGATTGTTGTCATTCTCGTCAATGACAAATGATATATTTGGACGGTTGAAGTTACCAAAAATAATAACTCTATCTTTCTCATTTAAAGTTGCCGTAAATGTAGTGATTGTTTCACATAAGTCATTGTATGCTGACTCACTAGAATTTGGGAGGATGTAAATGATACATATCGATGATTCCATATCAATTCGACTATTTTTGAGCAAAATCTGACCTTTGTGATTCCGATTTTTTTTAAACTTTGTAGTTTAGTAGAGCTCGTGAAAATAACTTAAACTGTGTTTTTTGTTTTTGCGAAAACAGTTTCTTTTTTAAGTTATACACTGTTAAAAATTGGGAAATATCTCCAAAAGTACAATTAGTGCATGTATTGAAACAGCTGTAACTTCGAAACCGTAAGTCGTAAAGAAAAAAAAATTGCATATATTTTAGAGACCTTGAATGGGTTTTTCTTCTGGTGTCCTTTTTTTGGACTATTTTTATGAAATTTTTTAAAATTTTTTTTGGCTGAAGTTATTTGTCACATTTTTTGTAATGTTCGCAGTAAATTTTTCACCTTTCGAACATAGTATCGTTATAATACATTAATTCTTAAGGCTCACACGGAAATTTAGCTTGGGATACCAACGATTGCTATTTTTAACGAATTTTTAAAAAACTGCCTACAAAAGAATTTTTACTTTTATACCGAAAATTCCATATCTTTATATATAAAATTCTTCTGTACATGGCGTTGTCATTGAACACCTCCTGAATGGCAGAACCGATTTTGATCAAATTTGGTGTGTGTAGGCTGGGTCTGTAGATGCTTTAAGTCTAAAGTTTGACCCGGTAGGTGGCGCTGTTGTTGATGTGGCAGTGCTTAAAGGGGTATTTGAAAGTATAACTCACAAACGAATTGAAAAATTGTCATGATTCTTTCCCTACACCATTACTTTTTATGTAAACAAAAATACAAAATGAATAAAAATAAACAAGAAAAAAAACTTACATTTTTGTGATAATTAGGCTTGATTTATGTAACGATTTATAAATATAATATAACGATTTATATAACGTTTTTAAATTTTACGACAGAAACTTTAAACAAACCCTACATTTATGCATACCATATGAATAATATTAAAAAAGCCATTTTTGGTTTTCAATATTATTCCAACAACAATTATTTTTACCAAACTTTTTTGCGAAATAGAGAAATTCGTCAAGGTTTTTTTGGAAAATTATAAAAATTAGAAGGAAAATGAAAATAGAAAAAATGTAAACACGATTGGACGGATAATTAATCAAAATTTTAAACAAAAAAGAATTAATGCAAACCTTTGTAACATGTCCGAGTTATTCACTTTCAAAGCCAGCACGTTAATTTTTGATTGTTTATTTTTTCTATTTCACCGAAAAATAAAATTTTTTGAAGCCTTCTTTTTAAAAAACTCGTTCAAAATAGCAATCGTTGGTATCCCAAGCTAAAATTTTGTTTGAGCCTTAAGAATCAATGTATTATAAGGATACTATGTTCAAAGGGTGAAAAATTTACTGCGAACATTACAAAAAATGTGACAAATAACTTCAGTCTAAAAAAGTTTACAAAATTTTATGAAAGTTTTTTTCTGTACGATTTACGGTTTCAAAGTTACAGCTGTTTCAATATATGCACTATTTGTATTTTTGGAGATATTTTCCAATTTTTTACAGTGTATATCTTTTAAAAAGAAATAAAAATAAAAAAGGAAGTATGCAGATATAATACTTTTCAGGAGACCTATCAACCAAGAGAGTTTCAAAATTTTAAAAAATTATGATGCCAGAAACGTGGGTGTTTTGATATGATGGAATCACCGATATGTAAATACATAAAGACATTTTTTCCTATATACACTTTTACTATACGGTGTTCAAAGAGTTTGTGAGTAGGGGTTTCTATAAGCTCACTTGAAAGAGAATTATGAATAGCAATTAGTACCCCGCATCCTCGTAGTCGAGGATCGAGCAGTCGCAGTCGTTTCGGTAGATAGTCCAATTGCAGTCCAGAATTTCCTCATTTTTAAAAGTCTCATTTAACCAAGTTTCCGTAATTACAAGAACCTTGAAGTGAGAAGATTTGGCGTCAATAAATAGTTTATTTATTTTACCCCTCATACCACCACAGTTGTGAAATATTTTGAGAGAATTACTTGAGAAGGCAGAATCCGTGGACATTACTTGAGAAATGTTGGTAGGTGACTTTGGCTGGTTTTGAGCAGTAGGGGTTGTGTAAGAGTGAAAGGTAGGAGCAATAATACTGTTAATGCTCCCTACGTAACTTTTGCTGAAATGAGACGTGTTTCGATCGAACGTGAGCTCCATAGGTGTCAAGATCCTTCTTGACTTTGCTTATCGTCAGGCCAAGCTGCTCATGGAAGTAATTGAATAAGTGACGCAAGTCATTTAACTCAGTAGGCAGAACTTCTTGCTGTATTAAGACTTTGAGATTAGTCTTGGTCTTACCTTCTATACATGTTGAGTCAGGGGCATTGTGCATGTATGCGAGAAATAGACTAACGTTGTTATAAACACTATTCTCCCTAAGACGAGACAGGGCATGTCTGTTCTCAGTATCTGCACAGGAATTCTCATTTTATTTTCAGCAGCTTTAGTAGTTATGTTTTTAAGCATTTAATTTTCTTAAGCACAAAAATCATAAAAATCGTAAAATTTTAAAACTGACTGATATCAGTAATGCCCATTCTCTTCTAGTAGATAGTTTTCCGTTTATTCTTGCGCGATGAATTGTGGCATGAATAGCATATGCTCCAAGTAAGAGTGTTCAGATAAATCAATTATGGAATCAACTTGAAGGCCTTCAGGATGAAGCATTGGAAAAACTGGAGGACCAAGCATCAGTAGGTTTCTACCAAACTGAATTCAATGAATTAGGAGATTTGGTGAGGCAACAATTGGTCAAACTTTCCATTAAGGAAGACCAGCTTCAATCGAGTAACACACCGTTATCAACGTCAGGAAGAAATCATCCTGCTCAGACTACACTACCATTGCCAAAGGTGACAATTCCGAATTTCTACGGCGAATACCTAAAATGGCAAGAATTCTACAACCTATTGTATCAAATGAAAGACAAACAACCATTACCACTAGTCCAAAAAATGTGGTATCATCAGTCATTTGTCACTGACTGAAGAAAACTACAATGCAGCTTGGACGCTGCTGCAAGATCGATATAACAACAAACGAATCCAGGTTGGAGCCTTGGTGCAGAAATTATTAGAGCAACCTTTCGGCACATTAACAGCTGTGTCGGTAAAACATCTACATGACACAACAAGAGAATGTTTGTTAGCTTTAAACAATCTCGGAGTGGAAACAACTTCCTGGGAGCCACTCATATTGCACATACTGATTAAAAAATTAGATAGAGCGATGCACATTAGATTTGAGCAATCATTAGCAAGACCAAGAGAGCTATTGAAAATCAATGAATTTTTGTCATTTTTGGAACTATAATTCCAATCAATGGAGTCGATTGGTTCCAAGGAGTAATCGTCATGTATACAGGCAACGAGAAGATCATTCACTACAGTTGCAACAACACAAAGTAATATAAATGCTTGTAGATTATGCAACTTTCATCCATTGTATTTCTGCAAAAAATTCCTACAACTATCTACACCAGAGAGGCTGAATTGGGTGCAAAAAAATAAACTTTGTGTGAATTGCTTCAAGCAAAATCATACAGCAAAGAACTGCCCATCAAGGACCTGCACTAAATGTGACAAGAGACACAATTCATTGGTGCATCTAGAAAGAAGAACCGATGTTCCAAATGCGACAAAGGCAACTGATTCAAAAATAGCAGTCACATCAGCTGCAGGCAACACAATGCCAGCATGTAAAGGTTATGTCTTACTAGCAACAGCGAAAATAAAAATTACTGCTGCTAATGGAAGATCAGATGAATTTAGAGCAATATTAGACTCTGGTTCACAAATAAACATTATCTCCGAGCGACCCATCAGAAGGTTGTCCATCATCCCAAGCGACGCTTCACTCTGCATCGAGGGCATCGGAAAGCAAAAAGCAGAGCCACGCAACGGATCAGTGTCATGCTGGAATCTTTGGACAACAATTTTTCAACACATTTAGAGGCATTCGTACTTCCAAACATCATTCCTGTTCAACCAAACCACAATCTTGATGTTTCTAACTGGTCGATTCCTACCAACATTCAACTGGCGGATCCAGAATTTCATCAACCAGGGAAAATTGATATCCTGCTTGGTGCCGAGTTCTACTTTAAGCTCATGGCCTCAGGACAAATCAAGCTGTCACCTGACCTTCCAGTCCTGCAAAATACAGTTCTTGGTTGGATCGTTAGTGGAAAGATTGGTAACAACCCTGAATAATCAGACTCACTGACTTGTGCTGTTGGTGGTCAAGACACCAGTGATATAAATGTATCACTGGATGAAATGGTGGAACAGCTGTGGAAAATGGATGAAGTAGAATCAAATGAAAAGGGCTTATCTCCGGCGGAGCAGCGATGCGAGGCACATTTCACTTAAAATGTTCACATCAATGAAGAAAATCGTTTTGTCGTTAGACTGCCGTTACGTCTGGCTACTCCTTAAATGATTCAATGTACACAGGTCTAACAGTCCAAAGTAAATAATTCTCTATAATTCTTCGCTTACGTTGGCCACGCTTTGTTTTTACTACGGACATTGCAAAAATGTATAGAAAAATTTTAATACATCCAGAAGATCAGCAATACCAAATCATTATGTGGAGAGCTCATCCAACGGCACCTATAAGCTATTACCAACTCAACACGGTTACCTATGGAACTCGAGCAGCACCATATCTTGTCACAAAATGATTGCAACGCATAGCAAACGAATAAGTTAATAGTTTTTCACTAGGATCTCAGATTTTGCAAAACAATTTCTACGTTGATGATGGGCTTGGTGGATCAGACAGTTTGACTACAGCTATCGAAGCACAACAACAGCTCATACACATTTTAAAAAAAGTATGGCTTTAATTTGCGGTGTGCAAATCATTCCTCAAGATGACCAAGAAGTAAAATTAGATGTCAACAATATCAACAACGATTCAATAAAGACACTAGGACTACTATGGCTACCAACAACTGATCAATTTTGTTTTAAAGTAAGACTGGATCCAGTAAAGATAGTCACAAAACAAGCGATTCATCTGATTTAGCTAGGCTGTTTGATCCATTGGGAATCGTTGCTCCAGTGATAGTAGCTGCGAAGATGTTTGTTCAGTAACTTTGGCAATTAAAAATGAATTGGGATGATGCCTTGCCAGCTGGATTACATACAAAATGGATAAAGTTCCGCAGTGGCCTAAGTGATTTGGACGATTTGAAATTTTCACGTCACATTTTTAAAGGAGACATTCCAAAGACAATCCAAATTCACGCATTTGCAGATGCATCAGAGAAGGCATTTGTCGCTGCAGTATATATTCGTTCAGAATCTAGGGCTGGCAGAATAAAAGTGAAGCTTTTGTGTTCTAAATCACGTGTAGCGCCACTTAAAATACAAACACTGCCTAGACTCGAACTTTGTGCAGCAGTGCTAACAGCTCAACTGGTCAACCGAGTAAGGAATGACCTTAATCTCAAAGAACATCAAGCATTTCTTTGGACAGACTCAGAGGTTATTCTCTCATGGATTAATGCGCTGTCATCATCATACCAAACATTTGTGGCAAATAGAGTTGCTACAATTCAAAATTTAACACTGGTAGAACAAAGGCGTCATGTCAGCTCCAAAAACAACCCAGCTGACATCCTGTCAAGAGGTCTGCTACCAAGTACTTTAGCCAATTGCAATCTTTGGTTTTATGGACCACTATTTTTACATGAAAACGAAACTATGTGGCCACCAAGATTCAACTCCGCATTGGCGATTTCAACCAACATGGAAAAGAAACGGAAACCTTCACCAGTAGCCAGCAAAAACATGGTGTTCACATTAACCAAAAACATTGGGCTACCAAATGGAGATTTTGTGTACAGCATTAACCATAGAAATTTATTTCGAACACTTCAAAGACTTATGGGATACGTTCTACGGTTCATAAATCACACAAGATACAAAAGGGAATTAAGACAAACCCAAACGGTACTTACTTCCACCGAGCTTGATCATGCATTAACTGTCATTGTTAGAGCAATACAGACCTCTGATTTCAAGGATGAAATAATACATTTAAAAAAATACGCGGAGTTCAAAAGGTCAAGTCCGTTTAGTAGTTTGTGACCATTTTTAGACGAAATGAACATTCTGTGAGTTGGTGGACGTTTAGAGGCATCGACATTACCATTCGATGCTAAGCATCAAATGCTGCTGCCATATAACGATCCTATAACAAAACTAATTTTGGTTATGTTACATAACGATGATATGCACTGCGGTCCACAGACCTTGCACGCATTATCTAGGCAGCGATTTTGGATAATCAAAGGAAAATTAATGGCAAGGAACGTCGTACAAGGTTGTGTTCGCTGTTCCAGAGCAAAGCCAAGACTTTTTTAACAAATTATGGGCAATCTTCCAGAATCCAGAATAACTCAAGCACGACCATTTCTTAAAACTGGAGTAGACTTTTGTGGACCTTTCTGGATACATTACAAAATTCGTGGTAAGAAACCGCATAAAGCATATATTGCCATATTCTGCTGTTTGGCTACAAAGGCTGTGCATCAAGAGTTAGTCAATGATTTGACAACCGAAGCCTTTATAGGATCACTAAAGCGTTTTACATCTCGACGTCTGCGCTGCGATACATTACACTGTGATAATGCCACCAACTTTGTAGGAGCCAAAAATAAATTACAGGAACTAAACGACGCCATAATTGTAAATATTTCCCAGAAGAAAATTGTCAAAACATGCAGCGACAATGTAATCGACTTCAAGTTCATCCCACCTCGGGCCCCACACTTTGGCGGACTATGGGAGGCGGCCGTTAAATCGGCAAAACATTTTTTACTGCGAAGCGTTTCAACCGTATCCCTTGCATACGAAGAGCTTGAAACTATAATCATTGAGATTGAAGTCATTTTAAATTCTCGACCAATAACACAAATGTCCACAGATCCTAATGATTTGACTGCTCTGACATCAGGACATTTCTTGATTGGTGAACCACTAACTGCTCAAGTCGATAAAAGATCACCACAGTCCAAAATGTCATTGGCAACAAGATGGAATCTAGTATCGCAGGTTTAACATGAATTTTGGAGAAGATGGAATCTCGAATACCTCAACCCATTACAAGAAAAATGAAAATGGAAGAATAATTCAGAAAATATTCGAGAGCATGAATTGGTTATTATCAAGGAAGACTATGTTCCTGTCATGCAGTGGCCTCTTGGCCGAATAGTAGAGGTACATACTGGACCTGATGGAGCAGTGCGTGTTGTTGACGTAAAAACAGCAACAGGAATATGGAAACGAGCAATCCACCAACTAGCACCACTTCCTGTAGAGTCCCAACATTTGATCCAACATCGCCATCTCAACAGAATCATGAAAAAGAAAAAGAAGAAGAAGAAAAGATTGAAGTTCCAACTAAATGAAAGAAATTCTCCAACAATTCACTAATCACAACTCTAGTAGTATCTTTACTGCTGCTACCAATGATACTAGCAAATCCTGTCGACATTAAAAAATTTGAAAATGGTCCTGGAATTTATTTTGAAGATATTGGTACAGCACATTTGGCGACTGCCGAATGGAAAATTGTTGCATACTATGACCTTACTCCGTTCTGGGTCGAACTCGAAGCCTTCACTAATGGATCATTAGCCTATTAACAGCTATGCAACCAAACACGCCAATGTTCAGGCTGCACAGCACTTGCCAAACATTTCCTGCACACAAGAACGGAATTACAATTGGACAACGAATTGTTAACAAAACGACGCAAGACTAGAGCTGCTTTAGACATTGTCGGAAACATAGCCAATACACTGTTTGGTGTTCTTGATTCTGATTATGCCAAGGAAATGTCAAAAACAATTATCCAAATTCAGAATAACGAAGCGCAGCTGGTCAACATTCTTAAGAAAGCAAAACGAAGTCAGCACAAACACAAGTGCAAATATGATACAGGAAGAACTAGCTATACTTGAAAATGCAATCAACAAGGAAACTGAGACAGAACGAAGATACCTAGTTCTTATTTCATTAGGACTACAGTTGGCTTTCATAGCTACAAACTTACAACAGATCCAAACTGCCATTCTAAATGTCCTGACCGCTACCCATCACTGCAAAATAAGCCCATTGCTATTATCTCCTCAACAACTAAGCGATGGGATAATCAACATAAAAAACAACTTGCCACCATCAAAACAGTTGCCAATCGAAAAAGATGACCTATTGCATTTTTACAAATTAATGACATCAGAAGGAGGAATAGCAAATAATCATGTTATATTTGTGGAAAAATTCCCACTTATGGATCAGGAACGTTTCAACATTTTTCGAGTGATACCAATTCCTACCACAATCAACAATACTCTGATAGCAATTAAGGCAGATACCGAACTTATGGCCACAAATCTTCACAGGGACCATTACTTCCCGATGAGTCTCACTGAAATCGAAGCATTCCTCGTAATTACTGCATCACCCTATCTTTGTTCAAATAAACAATCCATGTTTATCATGGGATTAAAGGCCTTCTCCTGCGAATTCAATTTGTTAAACAATAGAACATCGGCAGATTGTAAACTCACCAATTTACATGATGATTTCGTATGGACTCAAATGAACCACAAAAATCAATGGAAACTGCTCAAATGAGCGCTGTATGCGGAACCAATGCATTTCAAATAAAAATAGAGGGATCTGGACTACTATCACTAGACCCAGAGTGCATAATAACACATAAAGTCATAACCATTCAAGGACATTATATCATCAAAAGCACCATTAATTCATCTTACGCAAAACATGGCAATCTAACAGCAGTGGCGTTTCCCAGCGAAATCAAGAAGATCTTCAGCTCTTCTTCTGATGCTACAACAAAAACCCAGAAACAACTTACAGAAGTACAAAATGTCTTGAAGTCAGAAAAGATTTCAGCTCTTCCAGAACTGTCGCTGCCTACCGACATTTATCATTACGCAATCAGCAATACAGCCCTTATTATATCAATTATAATAGTAAGCTGTATTATCTGGCAAATAAAAACTGGTGCGTTTAAAAAAGAACAACCCATCATCGTAAATCCAATACCGAAGCCAAGACGCCACCTGCCCGAATCTGCATAGTTGAATGCCAGCATTCAACGCGAGGAAGAATGTACAATAACCGTACAACAACAACATAAGCAAAACAAATTGCAGCTATAGCACAGGGCAACGCACGCTTGCTGACCTATTTTTTATTATTATTGAGTTTGTTGTTACTTTTTACTTCCTTTTTTACTTTTTTTTTAAAGTACCACCACCTAGCCATGAAGAGGTTAAAGCAGCGGGTGCTGACTGCCTGTCAGCTGAATTGTTTAAAAACGGCGGCGATGAATTGATAAGGCGCATGCATCAGCTCATCAGCAAAATATGGCTAGAAGAAAGCATGCCCGACGATTGGAACCTCAGCGTACTGTGCCCTATACTTAAGAAAGGAGACCCAACAATCTGCGCAAGTTATAGAGGTATCAGTCTTATTTCCATCGCATATAAGGTTCTCTCAAACGTACTGTGTGAAAGATTAAAGCCGATTACAAAAACACTGATTGGACCTTATCAGTGTGGCTTTCGACCTGGTAAGTCCACCATAGACCAGATTTTCACGCTACGACAAATCCTGGAGAAAACCCACGAAAATCAAATTGACACACACCATCTCTTTGTCGATTTTAAAACTGCGTTCGATAGCCCGAGAAGGGATTGCCTATACGCAACAATGTCTGAGTTCGATATACCTGCAAAGTTGATAAGACTTTGCAGAATTACGTTGAGCAACACACGCAGCTCCGTCAAGGTAGGAAATTACCTCTCCGAAACCTTCAATACCGAAAGAGGTTTCAGGCAAGGCGATCCACTGTCTTGCGATCTCTTTAACATCATCATGGAGGGGATCGTACGAAAGGCCGGTGTGCATCGTAATGGCACCATTTTCTACAAAGGCGTCCAGCTCCTTGCGTACGCTGATGATATTGATATTATCGGCAGAACCAAGAGAGATGTTACCGCTGGTTTCGCCGCTATCGAAAAGGAATCAGCCAAAGTGGGTTTGACGATAAATATGGGCAAAACAAAATATATGCTGTCTACAAACAAGGGAGCGCGGCGTTTAGACTCCCACGTTTCATCCGGCAGCTATAACTTTGAAGTAGTCAAGGAGTTCGTTTACCTTGGCACCGCCATTAATACCAAAAACGAAATCAGCCTGTAGATAAAGCGAAGAACAATAATTGCTTATAGGTGCTACTACGGGCTCAGTAAGCAACTAAGTTCCAGAGCCCTCTCTCGATCGATAAAACTAACACTCTACAAGACGCTCGTTCTACCTGTGCTGCTTTATGGCGCTGAGGCATGGGTAGTTTCGCAAACTGACTCAGCCACTCTGGGGGTGTTCGAGAGAAAAGTTCTTCGCAAAATCTTCGGTCCTGTTCGAGTCGGCGATGACTATCGCATCCGAATGAACCACGAGCTGTATGAGCTCTACGATGACATTGACGTAGTTCAGCGTATAACTGTGCAGCGACTACTCTGGCTGGGTCATGTCCATCGTATGAACGACGAAGCTCCAGCGAAAAAGGTGCTCGAGGCGAGGGTCGCTGGTCAACGACGACGAGGGAGACCATGCCTCCGATGGATGGACCAGGCTGAGGAAGCCCTAACCGCACTTGGTGTATCCGATTGGAGAAGGCGCGCGCAAAGCAGAGGCGCCTGGCGAGAGCTGATGAGGTCGGCTGAAACCCGGACACGGGTTGTTACGACCACCTAAGTAAGTAAGTAAGCTACTTTTTTTATATACTGAATTTTTGCACTTTTTATATTTGTAATTTTTTACATTATCAATGCTAAATAAGCAATATTTCTCAAGAAATAAGGTTTTGTAATTTTTTAATGTTAATTAGTCAATATCTAATTTGTTTAACTTAGCAATATGTTGTATATTTAAGCAGGTACAAGGAAATAATAAAGTTAGTTATTATTTTACACTAAACATTATAGTGCCTTATATTAACTCTCTCTACGTAAACAATCCAGGTTCAAGTGGCTGTGTTTGTTAATTGTTTAATCCAGAGCAATCCAAGTTTCAAGTGCTTGTGTTTGCGCCGCTAGAAAAAAACAGATACTATGTTCAAAGGGTGAACAATTTACTGCAAACATTACAAAAAATGTGGCAAATAATTTCAGTCTACAAAAATTTAAAAAAATTTTTTGAAAACAGTCCAAAAAAGGACACCACAAAATAGACCCATTCAAGGTCTCTGAAATATATGCAAGTTTTTTTCTGTACGACTTACGGTTTCGAAGTTACAGCTGTTTCAATATGTGCACTATTTGTATTTTTGGAGATATTTTCCAATTTTTTACAGTGTATATCTTTTAAAAAGAAATAAAAATAAAAAAAAGAAGTATGCAGATATAATACTTTTAAGAAGAACTATACACCAAGAGAGTTTAAAAATTTTAAAAAATAATGATGTCAGAAACGTGGGTGTTTTGATATGATGGAATCACCGATATGTTAATACATAAAGACATTTTTTCCTATATACACTTTTACTATACGGTGTTCAAAGAGTTTGTGAGTAGGGGTTTCTATAAGCTCACTTGAAAGAGAACCCCGCATCCTCGTAGTCGAGGATCGAGCAGTCGCAGTCGTTTCGGTAGATAGTCCAATTGCAGTCCAGAATTTCCTCATTTTTTAAAATTTTTGTTTCCGTAATTACAAGAATTGGCGTCAATAAATAGTTTATTTAATTTACCCCTCATACCACCACAGTTGTGATAAAATATTTTGAGAGAATTACTTGAGAAGGCAGAATCCGTGGACATTACTTGAGAAATGTTGTTAGGCGACTTTGGCGGGTTTTGAGCAGTAGGGGTTGTGTAAGGGTGAAAGGTAGGAGCAATAATACTGTTAATGCTCCCTTCGTAACTTTTGCTGAAATGAGACGTGTTTCGATCGGACGTCAGCTCCATAGGTGTCAAGATCCTTCTTGACTTTGCTTATCGTAAGGCCAAGCTGCTCATGGAAGTAATTGAATAAGTGACGCAAGTCATTTAACTCAATAGGCAGAATTTCTTGCTGTATCAAGACTTTGAGATTAGTCTTGGTCTTACCTTCTATACATGTTGAGTCAGGGGCATTGTGCATGTATGCGAGAAATAGACGAACGTTGTTATAAACACTATTCTCCCTAAGACGAGACTGGGCATGTCTATTCTCAGTATCTGCACAGGAATTCTCAATCAGCTTAACCCTTGGGGGTACCAGAGGACCCAAAAAGGACTTTGGTCTACAAATTTGGTTAGATGGCTCATTTATAACAGGAACGGGTAAATTTTACATCCGATATTGGTATCGCCATTGAATTTTTGATTTGTAAGTCTTTTGTGCTCCATTAAGAATTTTAATCACTGCTTCTGTACCTCTTCTGCCTTTTAGCTTGGCTTATGTTAATTTCAAAGAATTTTTCGTCTAGTAGATCATACTGCCTCACCTTTGCAGTAGATATGCAAATACTTACACGAACTTGACTGACCGAATACGACAAATAGTAACAGAAGTATTAGACAACAATAGCAATCCATTTGTGGAAGATGAAATGGACGAAACAATACCGACCACTAGAACAAGTGATTTATCTGGTATGGAAAAAATACCAGATGTTGTAAAATGCTTACGCGAATTTTCAGGAAATCCGAGTGAGTTTATTTCATTTAAAAAGAGAACCGATACGGGGCACACCAAAATATTTTGGAATTTTGAGTGTGATAAGAAACAAAATTGTAGGCCATGCTGATATAGCACTGGAATCCTATAACACACCACTTAATTGGAAGAAAATTTCAAAATGTTTAATCTTGCATTATGCAGATAAAAGAGACCTCGGAACGCTAGAATACCAACTGACTACATTAGTACAAGGTCATTCATCTATTCCAGACTTTTACCAACAAGTGTACCAACACTTGTCGCTTATCTTGAACAAGTTAGGATGTATGGAATTGAGCAATGAATCTCTTTCAATAATGACTCAAACATACCGTCAAAAAGCGTTAGACACATTTATAAGAGGACTGCGAGGAGATCTTCCAAGGCTTCTCAGCATTCGAGAACCAAATGACCTCCCACAGGCACTTCATCTGTGTCTTAAATTAGATAATGTAAACTATAGAACACAGCATGCCCTGAATAGTCATGCAACCCAAAATAGATTTTCGAATAATTTCATAACACCACAAGTACCGCCAAGAAACAGGATTAGTCATAAACCCGCCTTTCGATCGCAATTCTTTCCTGAACTAGCATGTTTCCCACAACATCCACCAAGACCCCAACAATTTTTACCAAGGCCTCAACAATTCCCCATGAGGACAGAACCGTTCAATAACCAACAATTTCCAACTCAAAACAGATGGAATTTACCACCCAAACCACAGCCAAGGCCAGAGCCCATGGAAATAGACAGAACCATTCAATCAAGAATGGTTAACTACCAAAATAGACCAACTTCCTCTCCTCAAAACCATAGATTCCAAACAAATCAAATTAGATACCAAAATGCATACCAGTCCCAACCGCAAAAAAGAAATAACAGTTCTGACCAACATCATCAAATTCCTAACAAATTCCAAAGATCATACTATACAGATACGCAAGAGATTAATAATGTCAATAACAATTTAGAGGACGAAAATGAAAATTACAACTTCGACCAAACTCTTTTACAGTAGGTACAATCAATCAAATTTTGATGACAAACGAAGGGTAGAAAAATTGTTAAGATCCTGCTTGATACAGCATCCAATAAAAATTATATTAAAGAACGTTACATACGAAATCCAATACCAAATCAGAATCCATTTTTCGCTAATTCAATAGCAGGGAAAATAAAAATTACCCACCACGCTATGCTCGATATTTTTGGACCTGATTTCAAGAAAATTAAATTCTTTATCCTACCAGGCTTAGATAAATTTGATGGTATTTTAGGCAACGATACCATGAAAGAACTCAAAACGACAATCCACACCGAAAAAACTATTTCACACTTAACGATAAATATAATTTTCCTTTTAAACAGTTAAAAACAAAATAACATTAATATTCGCACCTCTCACCTTAATGACAATCAAGAAAAAAAATTGACACATTTAATAAATCTTTTTACCAATCTCTTCTCAGATCCAAACGAAAAACTAACCTTCGTAACCACAGTCAAAGGAGAAATAAGAACCACTTCTGATAATCCCATTTATACAAGACCATATCCTTACCCCAGAGCTTTAAAAGATGAAGTTGAAAAACAAATAAATGAACTTCTCGAAAATAAAATTATTCGACCCTCCAGATCTCCCTACAACTCTCCTATAATAATAGTACCAAAAAAATTAGATGCATCCGGCAAAAAGAAGTACCGCTTGGTTATAGACTACAGGAAATTAAATTCTGTAACTATCGCTGATAAATATCTCATCCCAGACATAAATGAAGTTCTTAATAACCTAGGTCATAATATGTTTTTCTCAATAATCGATTTAAAAAGTGGTTTTCATCAAATACCACTTAAAGAGGAAGACATTGAAAAAACCGCATTTGCGATCAATAATGGTAAATACGAGTTCACTCGGCTACCATTTGGTTTAAAAAACTCGCCCTCAATTTTTCAACGTGCTCTAGACGACATCATCAGAGAGCACATAGGAATACGATGTTACGTCTACATAGACGACATCATAATCTTTGGAAAATCTGAACAAGAACATTTTGACAATTTGGCAATAATTTTTAAAACCCTTGAAGATGGTAATTTAAAGGTACAGATTGATAAATGTGAATTTTTCAAGACAGAGGTTGAATTTTTAGGCTTTACAGTATCAAAAGATGGAATTAAAACTAATAAGTCGAAAGTAAAAGCCATAGTTGAATTTCCAATTCCCCAGAGCTTGCGTGATTTGAGATCCTTTTTAGGAATGTCAGGATATTATAGACGCTTTATTCGTGACTATGCTAAGCTGGCTAAGCCTCTGACATCCCTTCTCAGGGGGGAAGATGGACATGTGTCCAAGCATCAGTCAAAGAACAAACGCATAACACTAGGTCAAGAAGCGTTAAATGCTTTCGATAAGATAAAGAACACGTTAATTTCAAACGACATCTTACTTCCCTATCCAGACTTCAATAAAGCGTTCGAACTTACTACAGATGCTTCGAACTATGCAATCGGAGCCGTACTTGCACAAGATGGAAAACCCATCACGTTTTTGTCAAGAAGCCTAAACAAAACAGAAGAGGCGTAGGCGACAAATGAAAAAGAAATGTTTTCAATTATATGGGCACTAGGTTCTTTAAGAAATTATCTTTACGGAGCAAGAAAAATTGTAATTTTTACCGACCATCAACCGCTGACGTTCGCATTAAGTAACAAGAATACCAATAGAAAAATGAAGCGTTGGAAAGCAATCCTAGAGGAGTATAACTACGAACTTAAGTACACTCTAGGCAAATCCAATGTCGTTGCAGATGCTTTATCACGCCCACCAATAACTAGCGTTAACACGCTTACATCAACTGCACACAGCGATGAAAGCTCATCACATGACTTAATACCATGTGTAGAAGTTCCAATTAATGTCTTTCATAATCAAATAGTTCTTAAAATAGGAAATGAATCCAGTTATCAATTAAAAATTCACTATCGAAAAGCATATCACTATCGAAAGAAATTTCACTGAAGATATGATAATAAATTTATTTAAAAGATATCTGAACCCAAATTTGTTAAATGGTCTATCAGCCTCAGAAACTATAATGCAGCTTATTCAAGACTTATACGTTCGACATTTCTCATCATACAGAATACGATACACTCAACTATGTGTAGAAGACGTAATTAACGAGGACAGACAGGATGAAATAATTATAGAGACCCACAATAGAGATCACAGAGGAGCCACGGAAAATAAAATTCAAATACTAGAACACTATTATTTCCCTAATATGGCAGCAAAAATTAAAAATAAAATTAAATTATGTTCAATCTGCAAGTCTTATAAATACGAACGACACCCCAGTATTACCAAACTTAACAAAACTCCAATACCAACTTACCCAGGACACACAATCCATATTGACATTTTCTCAACCAACAACCACCGTGTACTTACAGCAATAGATAAATTCACGAAATATGCAGTAGCAAAAATAATAAAATCCCGAGCCATTGAAGATGTAAGAAGACCACTACGGGATATTTTATTCTTCTTTGGTGTCCCAACCTCTGTTGTCATGGACAACGAAGGTTCATTTAATTCAAATTTCATTTTATTTATGATGAGAGAAGAACTCAGAATAAATGTCTTTACAATACCACCATATAAGAGCGAAGTAAATGGTCAAGTGGAACGGTTCCACTCAACCTTAACAGAAATCATGAGATGTATTAATAAACAAAATCCATCCAGGAACTTCGAAGAACTACTTGAGAGGGCAGTAAATGAATACAATCATACCGTGCACTCCACAGTTAATAAAAAATCCGTAGATCTTTATTTTGGCAGAAATGTAAGCTTTGATCCTGACGACTATGATCGTACTAGAGCTACAAACGTGGAGAAACTTTTACAAAAACAAAACAAAGACATAGCTTATCATAATAGAAAAAGAAAAGAACCAAAGAACTATAATGAAGGTGATATAATTTATGTTAAACATAACAAAAGATTAGGCAATAAAATAAAATAATTCACAAAGACAATATTCGAAATTGATTCCAACAAACATTTCTTTATTTTTTATTTATAGTTTGCTTATTCAATTAACATCAGGAGAAATACAAATATTAGACTTCTCCGGAACGCACATGATATCTATAAACACTGGTAGAGCAAAAATACAGGACGGATACCTAAAACTAATACATATTATTGACATCAAACAATACGAGCAGTTTTTGGACAAAATACAAGAATACGTTACGTCGGACATTGATAAATCCCATCCTTTCTACTTCTTAATTAAACATGAACTCCAACAATCAATTGAAATACTCTCCAATATTAAACCCATTCAGGCTCAAAGAAAGAAGAGATCTTTTAATTTTATTGGCACTGCATGGAAATACATAGCAGGCAGCCCAGACCATGAAGATTTTGTAATGTTAAACAATAAAGAAAACGAATTAATTACAAATAGTAATAAACAAGTAATAATAAATAACGTATATAATGAATGAATAATTAACCTCACAAAAATTACAAACGAATTAAAAAATACTATAAGAAAAGATAATTACATTAATGATCGGCTTGTCTCGAATATTAAATATAGATTAAGATTAATAAAAGAAGAATTAATAAATATAAAATTTGCCATACAATGGGCGAAAAACGATGTAATAAATTCGATGTTATTGTCTCAAAATGAAATAAAAGGAGCAATTGACACTTTTAATAATGAAAACTTTACATTCTCCACAATGGAAGAAGCTTTAGAATTTACCAAAATAAATGTATTAACAAATATGACTACACTTCTATATGTGGTTAAAGTTCCACTTACATCAAATTTAACATATAATAAAATTTTAATAAGACCCGTAAAAAAGGGAAATAATTCAATAAAATTCAAATATAATGAAATCATTCAATATGAGAAAAAGATATTGGGAATAAAAGAAAAATGTTTAGAATATAATTCATTGTCAGTTTGTAAACAAAATCAAATAATAGATATTAGTTATGATAGTTGTATACCAAGTTTATTAAGAAGCCTTAATTCTTCATGCACAACAATTAATAGTCAACTGTTACCTACTGTCGAAGAACTTCAGCCAGGAATTCTTATGCTAAATCAATTTAATGGGAAAATATTAGTAAACGAAACTGAACACATTTTAAATGGAACGTATTTGGTGAAATATCATGATGTCACAATAAAAATAGGTAGCAAAATCTACAGAAACATAATGTTGTCTCCAGTTCAGATCATGCCAGCTTTAATGCAGCCATCACCCTTTGAAAAAAGCCATATTAACCTTTTCTCATTAGAAGCCTTGAGCGAACTCCACATTAATAACACAAAAGAGATACAACGACTCAGTTCTGGAAGAATTCTAAGCCAATCCTGGTTAAGTGGAACAACATTTCTCATTATAATCATATTCTTCATCATATTAAAATCATGGAATTTCAAAACATCTAGAACTATAAAAATACAACAGGAAATACCGAAAAATATAAGCCATCAAGATTTAAATACTTCACCTGAGATAAAGCATGAAATATCTAAAAGCATAACATTACCAAATATTTACACTGGTACCTTTTTTTGAATGAGGACATTCAAGTTTAAGCAGGGAGGAGTTAACATTAGGAAACTGCTGATCATGCATTTTCCCACCAAATGCATATAAGCACCAAATTCTGAACTAAGCTGGATACAACCTGATGCCTGCATGCGAGGGACTCGTCTACAAAACGTGTGACGCTGGCAGCGGCTCATGCAGTTACAACAACAACAATAATCCCAAACAGTTTAAGGTTTCTTGAATAAGTAAAGAATATTATTAAGTTAGTTTAAGTTTAGTTTTGATTAAGTTAAGTCAAAGAAATGAAATAAAGATATTTTTTTTTAAATAAAATCAAAAGAGATTTTATTAATTTACATAATATCGATCAACTCAATATGAGTGCGGCTTACTGCTGCAAGGTTTTTGCTTCAATTTTGTCCGCCGCATATATCAGAATATTTTAAAAGGCATGTTGTTATTTTAGAGCTTCCATTACTTCCAACACACTCATCCCACACAGAACACTCTCCATTGCTATCATGTGCCTTAAAAATTCTAAAATTGTGTACACTAAGTATTCTCCGGTAGTATATTTGATTAATACCAGAAAGAGGTGTGGACAAAATGGCTTCTAAATCAAGACTCATTGATCTATTTGTAAGTCCTTTGTCTTATTTCACTTTTTGGTCATTGCTAGATTTCATTTTCTCTGATTTTTTTTATGCTGCCAGCTTTCCTGCAAACTGGCTTCGTTATTGCAATTTTAATAAACGTTACATACTGTCGGTAACGTTACATAAAGGTAGAAAATTCGTGATGTTGACTGCTTTTATTTCATGAAGTAATCGTCTTTCGACGAATTAGAATTTTTTCTACGAGCGAGCTAAGGTAGAAGCTTTTGCTTGTATGAGTTTCCTAAATTCTTCCTCCCCAATTCTTCAGAGTCATTATCACTAAGACAATAACCTCGATTATACATATTATACGTGGGGAGCTGGAATGTGGGGTCTACATCATAATCATCAGTGGCTTTAAAATCATTTGTAGCGAATTCGGAATCAGAATAAGGCACAAGCATTAGATTCAACGGCGGACCAGTTACAACTTTCACCGTACTTATTTGTAAGTTATGTATCATCCAGTCAATTATTTTATAATATTTATTTTAAAACTAACGCCTTTTGTAATTCTATGATCGCCATACTTAACCATGTGAATGTTCTGCCAATATAAGTAAAAATTATTTTACTATTTTAGTATTATTTAACAAACACCGCAAAGCTAATAATGCTTTATAACCAAAACGCATTGACTGCGACAGGCAACGAACGTCAATTGTCAAAATATGGAACAGTTGCTGCCGCTGACTTGAATCTTATTCTAAAATAATATGATATATAGTTCGTAGGTTTCCTGTAGCCGTCAGAGTGTTTCGGCTGTTAAGCCTCAAAAAAATGTGGACGGAGCACTTTTTAAAAGTAAATATTTATTTCCCCGATATTCACTGCACTTCTTTGTTATGATCAGAAATTTTTGTTTATTTTTTTTTTTTTAACAGTGAAGCCGACAAGGTATGCAAAAGTGATCACTTATCATTTTTGTGCACAAATATTAAATTTTTCTTTGAAGCCAAAATGTTGAAAGTGCGGTTAACACATTCGCCTCACATTTGTCCAAATTTTGAGCACTTAAATTTGAGCGATACAACGAGTATAGCGATTTTCCAACTTTTCGATACCACTTTTATAGTAAGATTTCTCTTTCTTGTCAACAGGCCTCAGTTTCAGCGATTACTTCATCATTAGACTTGAATTTCTTTCCAGCAAGCATTATCTTGAGATTTGAAAACAGGAAAAAGTCGCTGGGGGCTAAATCTGGAGAATACGGTGGATGGGTAAGCAATTCGAAGCCCAATTCATTCAATTTTTCCATCGTTTTCATCGATTTGTGACACGGTGCATTGTCTTGAGTAGATACGATATGTTGGTTCTGGGCCAGGTGGCTCGGTGGCTCAAGCCGATGACGTCATGCCCGGCACTCAAGTATGAATGGATTTCTGCTTGTGCTGGTGGACGGACAGACAAAAAACCGCAAGTTGTTTTTGCTTTAAGCGTTGATCATAATTTTATACTCTACATTATCGGTACTGGTAGTCAAGCGAGTTCTTATCAGTGTTTGTATGTTTCGTTTTTTTCTTAACCCTCGAATACCTAATAGCAATGACTCAAATTCTGAGTGACGAGCTTAGCTTAAATGGTATGACTTGCTATATGAAAATATATATATTAATATGGGTTGAAGCAATTTAGGTACGGCGAAGGTTGAAGGGTTAAAGAAATGTGGATAAATTTATCATAATGGTGCTAAGTATAATGTGCGTGTATTAGATTTGTGTAAGTAGTTTGTATATTAGATGACAACCATTAAAAAACATGGGCGTATATAAATACCTATTCGTCAGTTGGGGGACATCGGGGTAATAAGCCCCCGCTTAATCACTTACACTTACACCCAGCAACTTCTCCGCCTCTGGCTTATATTTTATGTAAATTCAGGAGTCTGTGAAGCTTGCAGATGCAGAAACATCGA
The DNA here is from genome assembly GCA_914767935.1 of Coremacera marginata. Classification (NCBI taxonomy): domain Eukaryota; kingdom Metazoa; phylum Arthropoda; class Insecta; order Diptera; family Sciomyzidae; genus Coremacera; species Coremacera marginata. Next base: position 77,349,984 of record OU612044.1, on the reverse strand, counting down.
CATTTTAAAAGTCGACTTATGTCACTGTATGCCGAAGCAAATGGTGTGAGAGAGAGAAAGGAAGAGAGAAAGGGAGATAGCAAATAGCGTTAATATTTGAAGTATACAAATAATACTTCAGAATCAACCTAACCTAAGCCAATGCCAAGAAGAGTCAAAAAGTTTCTAGAAGCTTCGAGATGCAGAAACGTCGAGAACATTTTAGAAGTCGACTTATGTCACTGTATGCCGAAGCGAATGGCGTGAGAGAGAAAGGGAGAGAGAAAGGGAGATAGCAAATAGCGCGATCCTATACAAATAATACTTCAGAATCAACCTAACCTAACCAGAAACGTCGAGAACAATTTAGAAGCCGACTTATGTTATTGTATGCCGATGACGTCATTTCAAGGTTAAAGTGATAAGAGCCAAGCTTCATAGTAAGCGCACTCATAACCCGCAAGTTCAAGATAAGGCAGCAATGTAGAAGTTCAACATGTTTTTGTGTTACTTCTAAAATAATTTTGGCGTGTTACATCAACAACAATACGTGGTGCAATAGCCTTGAATCCAACGACATCTAGCAATGGTTGAGATTCCCGTATATAATAACTTTGTTGAAATTTTGTATACATATCATATAGTACAGCATACTGTCCCATTTCAAAGCGACTATTTAAATCATCATAGGGATATGATTCAGAGTTTATATATATACTCTTAAATTAGATATATTACAATGATCAAATTTATTTCTGTCCTGTTTACTTTTTTCTCTTTATAAGCCTATTATAAGAAATCGTGGTCTTTAATTTTGTGGTGAAAGCTTTACATTCCATAAAACTTTTGTTTCCTTTAATAGTATAGGAATTATATAATAGTCCCAACTTCTAAACGCCATTGGTATTACCAAATTTTCGTTTTTAATTATCTTGTACATTTCCAATTTTGTAAAGTAACCCAACCAGCGTTTCTTAATGCGCCACTTTCAGCTTTATTCAATGATACGAAATTTTTCATGGTTGATGAAATTCAAAGATTACGTGTACGATCAACTTCAAAACCATATTTTTTTTTTGAAAATTGAATTTAGTTGATATATTTCTATATACATTTTTATTTATTTTTCAGTTGTACGTAGACTTTTGTGGAGCCCTTATATGCAGTTTATTTAATGTTATTCTAAAAACTTTATTTTGTTTTTTGTTCATTCCAAAAATTTTTTAAAATTTGAATTCTCATTGAACTTGTTATTAAACAACAATTTTTTTTTTACTTGAAATGAATAACATATGGTTTTTTTTTAATGTTTTCTAAAAGTAAAGTCATTGAACGGAGACTTTAGTGGAACACTGTATATTAATATTGAAGCAATTGAAGCAATTTAGGTACGGAGAAGGTTGAAGGGTTAAAGAATTGTTTATAAATTTATCATAATGGTGCTAAGTATAATGTGCGTGTATTAGATTTGTTTGTATATTAGATGACAACCATTAAAAAACATGGGCGTATATAAATATCTATTCGTCAGTTGGGGGACATCGGGGTAGTATTTAATAGTCCGTCGGATATCCCTTCATCTTAATGACCGCTCTCAGTCGATCCTGCATCGAGCTGACAAGTTTTTCGGTATAAGATCTTTCAATATTGTTCCACTCTAACAAAAGGGCTTCCTTGAGGTGTGTTCTGTTTCTTATTTCGTGAGCTCTAATTTTATTTTCCAGCCTACTCCACAAGTGCTCAATGGGATTTAGGTCTGGGCTCTGTGGTGGAGTGACTAAAAGGTGTGGTGTGTTGTACACGAGCCACATGCGCACATTATAAGCTGTGTGCTTGGGATCGTTGTCTTGCTGGAAATAATAGTCGGTAGAAAGATCAAGTTTTGTAGCACTCTCTTTCAAATTTTTTTTAAGTATGTCAATATACACATATTGGTCCATCGTACCGTCTATTATTTGCAGCTTCCCAACTCCCGATGCAGACATACAACCCCACATAAGTAGTCCTCCACCACCGTGTTTTACGGTCTTGATCGTACACTTTGGATTCAGAGCTTCTCCTTGCTTTCGCCAAACCCGCAATCGCCCATCGGAACCAAAAATATTGTATTTAGACTCGTCCGAAAAAATAACTTTGCGCCAGAAATCCTGGGAAGCATTTACATAAGCCTTCGCAAAGTCTAAACGTTTCTTTCGATTTATGGCACTTACGAAAGGTTTTTTACGGGGCGTACGTGACTTATATCCATAACTGACTATAGCCCGCCTTATGGTTTCTGGATGAACATCTTTATCATTATATTTTTTCAACTCAGCACTTATTTTGGATGCACTTAGAAACTGGTCTGTGCCAATCATTCGCTTAATTTGCCGTTTATCTGTCGCATTTAGCTTAGCTGGGCGGCCAGATCTTGGTTTGTTTTCAACACGACCTTCGTTTCTATATCGTTCAATAACTGTCTGGATCGTTGAACGGGCACGTGAAGTGATTTCCGCAATTTCCGTATATGATTTCTGCTGTTTAACGTGGAGATTTAATATTAATTTTCTTTCAGCTAGACTCAGCTCCTTTCCAGCCATTTTCAAGTATTTTGATCACTAAATTCAACTGATTATCAGTCTTTCTCTATTTTCAAATAAAAACACGTGTCTACACACTTCAAATTTAAATTCACCGTTTCCCGTTACAAGCAAAACAGTGTGAGACAAAATTGTACATGCAGTTGTACGCAGACTTTTGTGGTACCATTTTTTTCAGTTGGTGTAGATTTCAGCTTACTAAAATTTAATTATTGTGTTTAAAAAGGAACTTTTGTTAGAAACTAATACCTTATAACTTATTAAAAGACATTACAAACAATGTTTTCTTTTAAAGTTACAATTGTCTTATTTATTCAAACCTTTTTAAAATAAAGATCATTGTACGGAGACTTCAGTGTAACACTGTATATATTTTTATATAGCAAGTCATACCATTTAAGCTAAGCTCGTCACTCAGAATTTGAGTCATTGCTATTAGGTATTCGACGAGGTTTAAGAAAAAACAAAAAATGCAAGCACTGATAAGAACTCGCTTGACTACCACTACCGATAGTGTACTGTATAAAATTATGACCAACGCTTAAAGCAAAAACACCATGCGGTTTTTTGTCTGTCCGTCCACCAGCACAAGCAGAAATCCATTCATACTAGAGTGCCGGGCATGACGTCATCGGCTTGCGCCTCCGCGCCTCCTGGCCCAGAACCAACATATCGTATCTACTGCCTTGGTGAAACATCACTTTTTCTTTTGCAAATGTGGCCGTTTCTTGGCGACCTTCAATCGACCCAAAAGTGCACAGTAATAGTCGCTGTTGATGGTGGTTCCTTTCTGGAGATAGTCTATGAATATTATTCCTTTCGCATCCCAAAATACAGACGCCATCACCTTACAAGCCGACTGTTGGGTCTTTGCTCGCTTTGGATTCGGTTCGTCGACTGCTGTCCACTCAGCTGATTGTCGTTTGGATTCTGGTGTGTAATAGTGAAGCCATGTTTCATCCATTGTCACATATCGACGATAGAATTCGATTTTATTGCGGTTTAACAGCGCCAAACACTCCTCTGAGGCATCAATTCGTAGTTGTTTTTGGTTGACTGTGAGCTCACGCAGCACCCACTTTGCACGGAGCTTTCGCATACCTAAATGTTTGTGTAAAATGGTAAAAACACTACCATCTGATATCTTTACAATGCCAAATAGCTCGTTCACCTTCAATTAACGATCGCTCATAACCTCATAATTTGTGGATTTTTTGATGTTTTGTGGAATAACACTCTGATTTGGGATCCATTGTGCTCTGCATCATTTGCGCTGGTACGACCACGTTTAAATTCAGCAATCCACTTTTATACTATTTGTCTCGATAGCGCAGAGTCCTGACAAGTTATCAAGCCATTGTTTGGTTTCCACTGTATTTTTATTCATCAAAAAGCAATGTTTTATCAAAACTCGGAATTCACTTTTTCATTTTTTTTTTTTTCAATAACAATAGTTGCACACAAAATGCTATAACTCATGAATCAATTGTCAGATTGTTGTCAAAATTTTTATACGTATTCTTTGAAGGTTGGTACTAAATAAAAATCATATGAAAAAAAATCTAGTAACTCCATCTATGTTTCATCCTATGGACTTTTTGAACGTACTGTTATTTGCTATAAGATATTGGTTCTGTGAAAAGAGCAGTTTTCGAACTACGGGTTTTGAAAAATAATCTGGAATTTCGCTCAAAAAATTGATAAAGAAATATAATGTTATTGTTATTATTGTTATTGGGAGTTGGATGGTTTTATCAGTTATAATATCAAATTTTTATGAGAAAATTTAATATTTTAATTTTTAAAGATTTCAAAATATTTTATTTTGAATACAAGTCAAAATGTCGAAATCGTTTTCAAGAAAAGTTATATTTTCGCCTTTAACGATAACTCGAACTAGGCTTCACATAGGTCCATATACTTCTACACAAGCTAGGGATCAATAGAGGCGTAAGGTTGTCAGAAAGAAACCAAATATAAAGGCTATAATTTTTTGGTTCTCCATAAGAGCACTTTTTGGTTTACAAAAGTATTATTGAAATTTTGTGATAGTTATTTTTTCTTTTTGACAGTTAAACGACAGTTAAATATTCTCAATTTGGACCATTCTCAAAAAATTAACGATAAAAATCAAAAACTTAGTACTTGTCATCGCTCTTATGCTCATTTAAAAACAGTCGTATTCACAAGAAAACTGTTTTGCTTGCAAAAATTTCCATATCCTTGCTTTTTATTTTTTACTGGTACCTACTTACATATTTATTTAACCCCCGCTTAGGTAAATCCTGGCTACGGGCCTGCTCTACTTAATAATAATTCAACAGAAACAGAAAGTTTCTATGAAACCCTCTGTTTCCGTACTCACTTCAAGTAAAGTTCAGTAAAGATCGTGTAATAGAGAGTAAGTTCATTATCTGTCAAAATGAGAAAATTTGTCAAAAAGTATGGAAACGTACAAGTAAGATTCAAGCACAACAGCTGATAATTGAAATTAAATAAAAGTTGAATTGGCTGGTTGATATAATTAAAAAACAGAAAATTAAATTACTTTCAAATGAGCTGGAAGCATCTGGATGTAGCATATTTAAAAGATAAATTCTGTCATTCTTATTTTTAGCGCTCTTTTTGTTGTTCCTATGCATATTTTAACTGAAAACTGTGATAAAATATATATAGGAACAACAAAAACAGCGCTTAAAATAAGAATGACAGAACTCAAGCTGGACATACGAAACAAAAAAAAACAACAACAGCGTTAGCACAACTTATATCGACGACAGTACATACATCTGATTTAACTCAGTAAAAATTTTAGACGTAGAAAGAAAAGCAAATAAAGTATTGACACTGGAAAGTTTACGAATACAGCAAAAAGGGAACAGAGCAATAAACTTTAAAGAAGATACTGACAACATCAACAATAATTATGCAGCAGCATTGGACAATTAGGATAATAAAGTAATTTTTGTATTAATGTTTAATGCTCAGTAGGCTGGGTCGATTTGCAAACCTTTGTTGCCTGGGCGATTTTCGGATCGGGCATAAAAAGTTATTAAAAAAACAAAAAGAGGGGGACAATAGGGGTGAACTTTACCCTATCACATCTTAAATTTTTTGAATTCTTTCTTTGGGACGTTTCTTTGTGAAACGTGCATAGGTAGAGCAAAACTGATGCCAAAAATGAAATCCTCGTACCCGATTCAACCTAAAACTGGTCTCACATTTATACGTTTTTATACAAAAATTTATCGTAGAAAATTCCTAAAGAAAAAAATTCAACCAATTCAAGGTATATTTTGTAGAATTCCTGATATTAATGAATATTTTTGATATTGATAATTCGAATTTAATCTTATTTTTTTGGGTTCAAATTTTTCCAAAGATACCACCTTGTTCAAATTCACACTGTTGATTCACACTGTGAACCGGACTGTCCGATTCGAAAATTTTTTTTTAGTAGGTTGCCACATGTGTCTATGACAAGGCTGCCAAATATCAGCGTCTCTCGGTGACATTTGTTGACATTCAGTTGAGGTGTACGCGTTTATATACAAACATTTTTTGAAAAAAAATCCTTAGGAAAAAATTCACAAAATTGTAGATGTGATAGGGTAAAGTGCACCCCTATCGTCTCCCTTTTTTTAGTTTTTTTAATATCTTTTTATGACCAATCCGACAATTGCCCAGGCAGCATCAATTTTTTTACCTCCATACAAATCCACCCAGCCTAATGTTCAGCGTTTAATATAAAAACTTTGTGTTTATATAATGTGCTTTAGTATATAAAGTAAGTTATATTTAAAGATGTATTTATTTGATTGTTTGTTAAAATTGTAAGTTATTGTGTTTTTTAGAAAAAATTAAAAAATTCCCTTAAGTATGTCAACAAAGAATTGACGCAACGTTGGGAGAAAAAATTGAATTTTTGTTTTTATATGAAAATTACAATTTCAAAAAAGCTTTGGCCAAAAACCTCTTAAAAAGCATCAAAATAAAAACATAATTACCTACTACTAAATATATTTTAATAGGGCGTTGTAACGCCACACGAGCTTACTAGTCTATACATATAAAACAAAGTGGATAGAAGTGGGTTTTTTCTGCTGCCCGTAATTTTCAACCAATTTAGTTGATTTTTTTTAATGTAGATAATTATGATGCGAAGGTTATAGGCTAAAAAAAATTAGGGTTTGGCAACTAGATTTTTTTATTTTTACGAATTCGGTGGGCGAACAGTAAATAAAAATGGGTCAATGAATTTGTTGTCAGAATTTCAAATTTCAAATTATGTAATTTTTTTACTGTAGGATTGCCAGCTAAATTTTTACGAATTTGGTGTTGGGCGGTGGTGCCCGTTGTTTAAATTTAAAAATGACTTAGTTACCTTACCTTACCATAGGGATGCCAGCTATATTTTTTTACTTTTATGAATTCAGTGCCTGGGCAAGCACTAGGTAAAAATGGGTCCGCAATTTTTTTCAAAGAAATCACCAAAATTCTCTACAATTTAAAAATAAAATACACGGCTACAGTTCATATAGACAGAATCAAACCAGCTTTTCTAAATACAGAAACTTGGGACACACTTACCTAGCTGCATAAATGCAAGCCTGTTAAACAATCTCCTGATGAAGCTGGCGGAGGTTCGGCTAGTTACATATCGATGATTCCATATCAATTCGACTATTTTTGAGCAAAATCTGACCTTTGTGATTCCGATTTTTTTTAATATTGTAGGTAAGTAGCAAAAATACAATCAATGCATGTATTCAAACAGCTATAACTTTGAAAGCGTAAGTCGTACAGAAAAAAAATTGCATATATTTAAGAGACCTTGAATGGGTCTTTCTTGTAGTGCCCTTTTTTGTTTAAAATTTTGATTAATTGTCCGTCCAATCGTGTTCCAATATTTTTAAACATATCATAAAAATGTAAGTTTTTTTCTTGTTTATTTTTATTCATTTTGTATTTTTGTAATTTTGTTTACATAAGAAGTAATGGTGTAGGGAAAGAATCATGACAATTTTTCAATTCGTTTGTGGTGAAGTATACTCTCAAATACTCCTTTCAACACTGCCACAGGGTCAAACCTTAGACTTAAAACACCTACATACAAAGCCGCACACACAGAAGAATTTTATATATAAAGATATGGAATTTTCGGTATAAAAGTAAGAAATCTTTCATAGGCATTTTTTAAAATATTCGTTACATATAGCAATTATAGCAAAATTTTGTGTGAGCCTTAAGAATTAATGTATTATAACGATACTATGTTCAAAAGGTGAAAAATTTACTGCGAATATTAAAAAAATTTAATAAAAACAGTTCAAAAAAAGGAATTTACTTAAGAGACCCATTCAAGTCTCTAAAATATATGCAAGTTTTTTTTTCTGTACGTCTTACGGTTTCGAAGTTACAGCTGTTTGAAAACATGCACTAATTGTATTTTTTAATATATTTTGAAATTTTTTACAGTGCATATCTTTCAAAAAGAAATAAAAAGTAAAAAAAAGAAGTATGCAGATATAATACGTTTCAAGAGAACTATCAACCCAGAGGGTTTACAAACTTTCAAAAATGGTGATGTCAGAAACGTGGGCGTTTTGATATGGAATCACCGATATACATGCAAATATTATTGGCATTTTTGTTAAAGTTAGGCTTTATTTATGTCGAATAATTCTATCATTATTTGTTCTGGATCTTGGGAACTTAGACCTCTTTTTGATCCTTAGTTTTTTTTTGTAAGCCCTAAATATTTATATGCGACTTGATGAAGTACTCGATGTTACTCGGGAATAGATATGTATTTAATGAACCAGAATGATCGAAAAGAAATTGGATTTTTAAATTTCAAAGCTTGAGTTACAATGCCCCTAATTACTTTAAAAATTTTTTTGTAGATAATTTTCAGCCATTTACTATTGGCTGCTCAAAGTTTTGAAAAACAACGTTAGAATTGAAAGGAAAAACAAACATTTGTATACCAATTTATTTCGTTGTCAAAATATTGGAGGTCTATGCAAACAAAAAATAATGTTGCTAAAAAAACTCCAGAGCTGAATGCAGAAACACTGAAAACCCAGTTTTCTTAATGAACTTAGGTCCTTCATTTATTTCCAACTGTTGGTCTAAGCAATTGGATTATTTTTTCTGATTTACTTTGAACCTAGCATTCCAAATATCACAACTTTTTGAAAATCGGCGGAGCCATTTTTGAGAAATTTGCAAAGCTAACGTTCGCGAATTTTGGGAAAAAGTTATTTGAACTAGGTAACTGTAGCCTTTGACCTAATACGTAGATTTAATCTAAAAATGTTTTGTTTTTCTGCCTTAGTTAAAAAATAAATAAGAATTTCATGAGAAATTTTTTAAATTAAAACTGCACCAAATCTTTTAATTGTTGTAACTTTTTTGTTTCTTAACTTAATAAAGCACATTTTAGCCAAGTAGTAAACCAATTTTTTAGAAGATTAATTACAAGAAAAAAAAAACAAATTCATGGAGAAGTGAAGCGGAATAACTGGGCTTACTAGTGGAATATGTGCACGGAAGTCCAAAAGTTTTGAAGTGGAAATGTAATACAAGTCCTTTTTAGCGTCATTTAAATTTTTAAAATTGGACATTTAATGGTTTAGATATATAAAAATGTGTCATTCTGGTGTTTAAAAAAAAGCTAATTTTGTTTTTTGAGTTGTCCCGAGGTGGGGGTTTTTAAATTTTTTCGACCAACTCTAATAAACATATGCATAATTCATAAAAAGAAAAAAAAAAGGAAATGGCCATTTCAGCCCTTGAAAGGACTTTGACAGAGCTTCTTATGATCAATTGTGTTGTGTGTGATGTGAAATGTTTGCACACAAATGATCGAGAACTGAACCTACATGTTTTACGCCGACTCCGAACGGCTTATGTTCTCAAGAAGCTTTTCATGGCAGTTTTTACTCTCTGAGGTTTGCCATTGTCTGCAGAGAGGTGACGACAGAACAGAAAAATTAATTCAATTGAAAAAATTTTCTGTGTCAGATGGAGGATTCGAAGAGTCACACACTCACCCATTTCGCCACATTTCGTACATAATTCATAGTAAGTATATTTTGGAGATCCAAATACATACACCTTATTGCAGCATTAAAATATTTTTGACTCATGGTACAAATATAAATAAACGTTTTCGCTTATCAATAAAGAGCGCTAACCAAAAGCGTGATGCCAAAAGTAGTACAATAGTAGTACATGTACTACTTTTATGTGTTCTGTACAATCCAAATTGTAAATATACTACTATTTGCTCCATTTTTAAAAAATCACAGGTTTGAAAATTTCGCGGTCGTAAAACTATACAGTTTATATATTGCATAAAATCTAGCTTACAATTGAATTCCTTCAAAAAGTCTATACTTATAATTCCATCGCATGGTATTATAAAATCATTGTGTTCGGCATGATAGTTATGAGTTATTAGAATATTTTCGACTCTAAGGTCTAGTTTTTCACGTCCAAGTGATTTAATAATACCCTAAGAGATGTTATTTCTTTCGAGTTTAAGAATCAATTTTCATTTAAATTTGGAATTTTTAGCAGTGATATGTCTGCTTCTGTATCAATACGTAGGGTGCCTTTTATATTTCGGGATTAGAGAACAAAAACAAATATTAATCATCGAAAATCACGTTATTGTTTTTCAAAATATTCTCCATTAAGATCAATACACTTTTGCCACTCTGATTGGCAACCGCTTCTTCGGGCGTCGAAAATCGTTGTCCACGCAGTTTATTCTTCACGGTTGGGAATAAAAAGAAGTCATTCGGTGCAAAGTCAGGACTATACGGCGGATGACACATCAAATCGATGTTTTGGGTGCTCAAAAATGCAGTTGTTTGAGCCGATGTGTGAGAGCTCGCATTGTCGTGGTGAAGAGTGATCCGTCTTCGGCGGTTGGTTTTCCTGATTTCTTGGAAGACAACTGGCAAACAAATGGTTGTGTACCACTCAGAGTTGACTGTTCTGCGTTGTTCTAGTGGTACGGTTGCGACATGTCCATATTTTCCGAAAAAACAGGCGACCATTTGCTTGGAAGTGCTTCGTGCGCGAACAACTTTTGTTGGATTTGGCTCATCTTGAAACACCCATACAGTCGACTGCTGTTTACTTTCGGGCTCATACGCGTAAATCCACGATTCATCACCTGTCACGATGTCATAGACGTGTTTCGAAGCACCGCGATCGTATTTTTTGAGCATTTCCTTCGACCAATCGACACGAGCCTTTTTTTGAGCGATTGACAAATTGTGTGGGATCCAACGCGAACAAATTTTTTTGACAGTCAAATGTTTATGCAATATTGAATGTATGCTGGTCCCACTTATGCCTTAGGTTGCCTCAATCTCACAATAGGTAACATGACGATCTTGCAATATCAGTTCGCGCACAGCATCAATGGTTTTCGGAACAACAGCTGATTTCAGACGACCTTCACGAAATTCGTCTTGGAGTGAACTACGACCACGATTGAATTCACCATACCATCGATAAACACTGGTCCTTGATGGAGCTTCATCGCCAAAAATTGAATTAAGTTCATCCATGCACTGTTGCTGTGTTAATTCACGTCGAAAGTTGTAAAAAATAATCGCACGAAAATGTTCACGATTTAATTCCATTTTTAGACCGAGATGAATCTTTTAAGTTACTATAAACAACACAAATAGCGCTCGTATGTCAAAACGTTCTGAGTACGTATAAGCCAACAAATGTCAAACTTTGCGATAGAGCTTTCAGTTGACAGATTGCAACACCAGGGTTGCCAAATCCCGAAATATAAAAGGCACCCTACGTAAGTAATATCAATAAATTATTAGTTGAATTATTAAATAATTTTACAAACACGCCTAGACTAAGATTCAACTTATTTATTTTATTATTTACTGTCCCAGAGGCTGAATCGAGTTTTCCGACCCACTGGTTTGATAGTTGACCATCCTTACATTATTACTGTTTTGGTTATAGTTTCTGTAACCACGTCCTCCTCTATATCTGTTATTAGTTCTGTTGGAAGTGTTACTGCTGTTGAAATAATGATATCTTTCGAAATTACTTCTACTATTGTTATTATAGTAACTTCCTGTACCGCGATAGTTACCGCTTCCACGAGTATTTTCGTGCTAGTTATTATAGGGTTGACGCTGATAGTACAGTACAGTATCTGCCCTGCCTGTTGCGTCTGTACAGCTCTCTACAAATTTTTGAGCGGCCTCATTCAGATTACTGAATTGACCGATTTCATTATTATCATGCTGCAGTTTTTAACATTGCGTTAACTGCTTGTGGTGTACCTTGTTGCCCCTTGAATGGCTTTATAGAGCTGTTCAATCTCTTTTGTGTACTGATTAACTGCTTTATTTTTCTGCTGCACATTCATTAGTTTTACGCCGTCTCATTTTTAATGGAATTTTTGAGAGCCGTAATTATTTATTTGACTGTTTTTTTATTGTTAACTAATTGTCTGGATGTATCTTTTAGTTTTGGCTTCATTAAGGTTACCGCTAATGCTTCATGGTCTCCCTTAATTATGTAAACTGCTGACAATCCGTCAATAAAACTTTGTATGAAACTTTGTTTTGAAAAGCCATTGAATCGAATGCCATCGAATTCTGGAATGAATTTCGAAGCTGTGCTTATGTTTCCTCAACTGTTTGGGTCATATTTGTAGTTTCTTCAACTAAATCGCTTATAGAATTATTCTCTTTTTCAGAGTCCTCTTCTTCTGATATTGGCTTGTATTTTTTTTACGTCTTTTGTCTTTTGAAGCGTCTTTTGAACCGTATTGGCTCATTTATGCCAATGGGAATTGTTTCGTTAATATTATATTTAGAGTAAACTTTTAAAAGCTTATTCCTAATTTCCCAAAACAAAATTGTTGCTACTTTGAAATGTTCCTAAGTTAATTTTTCTTTATAACTATAACGTAAAACTCTTCGTAAACGAAACCTTGGCGCCTTGGCGTTGTAGTACCAATACATTCAAATTATTACTTTTTTTTGTCTAATTCTCGTTTGTCTAATTCAAAATCGTTTCGTTTTCGTAGTCTTATATGAGAAAATTACTTCGCCTGCGCTACGCTTATCTGCCGTTTTTCTAAGAGGGTTCTAATTATTTCACTTTTTATAAAACTTGTTTTGAAAATTCATTTATAGGATTTTTGGAATTGCTCTTTATTAGGGCTTTTCATATTCGGTTTTTTCGAAGCGTCGAAGCAAACTTCGGGACTTCGAAGTTTTTTGATGCGAAGCCTCGAAGGTTAATATTCGAATCCAAAACTTCGAATCATCGAATAATACGCAGTTTGAGATACATATTTTGTTTCTATTTATTTTAATTTGACATATAATTTTTTATCACTTTTTGAATGTGGATATTATAATTGTAGAAAAAAAAATACTGCTACTTGTTTCAGTCAATTTCGATGCAAAATTAACTCGTTGCATAAACGTTATTTCTCTGCAATGAACTTTACATTTACCCATGCACAAAATAAAAGCTTAAAGTCAATGCTGATACTCCAAGTAAATAATCTAATATTACACTGACTAAACTGATAGCTTAAATTGCTTTAACACTTTTTTAACTCGTATCTAGCCTGTTTTCAGTGCGTCAACAAATTGCAAAAATAAGTGAACGTGTTTTAATGCAAGGATTTAGATTTTTTAGGTAGTCTCTTTTGCAACATCTTCAGGTCAAAAAAAAAAAAGAAAATTTAAATTAAAAATTTCGGAAACTATACCAAAAGTAAATTTTTGGATCAAAAACTGTTAATTTGGTTAATAAAACAAATACAAAAATAAATTTCGGAATAAAATGCGAGGCAATTGCGTTTTGGATAATCGATATTTCCAGCACTTGAATACCTACTTAGAAACCACTGAAGTTACTGGGACGCACAAATACTTTTCGGTAATCTAGCTTATTGTAGAAACTTTTTGTCTCGTGGCTTCCACCACTCAAGAGGTGGTTAACTCAAGATTCCTGATAATAAAAAAAAAAAACAATGCACTAATTCTCTCTCTAGTCTCTCTATGCAAAGTTGTTGTTCCAAGCAAAATATCAAGTTAACTTCCTCCACAATGTTTTCCCTAATAACTGTTCTTTGTGCAGGCGATTCAGCTTGAAGATATTTGTGTCGCGGGTCTAAAAACGAAACTTTGTGGGAAAGAGACAAATCTACAGCTAACATTATGGCGATTTCGTGTCGATTTTCATAATTTCTTAAAAAGTGGTTATCAATTATTGTTCTAATAATTGGTGGAACCATAAACAGCGATCCGTCAGATAGCACAGTCGATGCCACTTCGAGAAGTTTAAGGATTGGGATAACGTTCTCAAATGCACTCCAATCGTCTTCGTTAATCTCAAGTGTTTTGGCATGGTCCGGAGAACTTCAGCACTTCTAGTAAAATAGCTCCACATACAGTATCTCATTTTAGTTTATATGTTTCTACCCTCTAGGAAATGGAAACATTCCCGGACATTAACAGAAAACATTCCATGGAATGTAGGAAGCATTCCCTTCCGTTGGACACTCCATTTCTTTTTTTACACACTATGTTATAAGGGGGAACATTCCTCTCCACTGCATTAAAAATCAATTTGGAAACATCTTTCTCCGCTTCATTTATCATTGTCTCAAAACAAGCAAAAATTTTCAAATGCATTCTTAAAGAAGCGGTTTGGAAACAATGATTTCCACATGCATTCTTAAGAAAGTGGATTAGAAACAACATCAATTGAAAACTCCACATAAGCTTCCAAAGGATAGATGAGAAATGTTTCTCCATCACTTCCAAATGGAATTTTTCAATTTTTCCTTGAGGGTAATTAGTATATCACACAAACAAACAAAGCTTGAAATATTTTTCAATAAAAACTTCCAAGCTTCGAATTTTTTTTCTGCCTATTATGATAAACGAATAATCAAGCTTCGAAGCATCGTACATTGAAGTTTTTTTCCTATTTGAAGATTTAAAACGAAGCTTCGAAGTTCAAAAACTTCGAATAAAAGCCATAGCCCTACTCTTTATAGAGCTTCAAGCTATTTTCTACTAGTTCCCATTTCTCCATATATTTTAAGACTGCTATGGGTTTTTCTTTTGGTTTATTTATTTATAGTATATAAAATTTTAACATTTTGCAGAATTCATGGACTTAAATTGGCAAATATTATTTTCTTTATTTTCCTTCTATGAAGGGTATAGAGTTTTATTGCCAACATAGCGGCTATTAATATAATTATTGCTATGAGGTACACATTTGTATCCTCATGAAATTGATTTACTTCTATGTCACTAACGTGTTGTCCATGAGATTTTTGTCTATTAATAATTTATTTCGGAGAATTTTTGAAGTTTAACGCCATGTGATGTGATGGATATATATATATCCCTTTTTTTTAGTTATTCGTTTTGAGTTATTTCGTATTTGAGTTAACGACATTAGCGGTTGGATGTTCCAACTTGGCCTGTGGACCACTCATAATTAACTCCGTTAAGGAATGAAATATTTCAATAATTTTACAATAGATGTTAATAACATATATAAGGGATTTTAATTTGTTTATAAATTAATTTGCGGATTACACATTGTTCAGTTTAGGAATGAAATATCTCAATGATTATTATATCTCAATGAAGGATTTTAATTTGTTTAGAAATAAATCAGTGTAATTATTGAATAATTTTTCATAATAAAATTGTTTCCCTTTTTTTTTTGTGTACGTCAAATAAAATTTTCTTGTGCTTTTTCACAATGTTCATGATTAATAATGATAAATCAGTTGCCAATCATCTCCCATTGAAAATTTGAAAATGGTCCACCGTGTTTTTTTTCTCTCGGTGATTTGTCAGAGTAAATTTTTCAGTGAAGCTCATATTTACGTAAGGTATACTGCGACTAAGGTCTTAAGTGTGTTCGGCTGTTTTTATTAGATAACATTAACTTAGATAACAGAAAATACTTTCCAAACCTAAAAATTCAAACAACAACAAGTTCCTTACAAAAACAACCAGATTTCCAAATTCATAGTGATAAAAAATATAGAAAAAACTTGTCCCATCCAAAAATTTAATATATCTGCTGTTGCAAAAGCAATTGAAAGCATTACAACGGAACCAAATCTCTCCATCTCATATACACGAGATTGTAATCTACTTATATTAACCAAAAACAACAACCAAACTGCACGTAAGTAAGAACGATATGGCGGTTCTGGGTCAGGAGCAAGGAGGAGCGGTTTCGTATTTGTTCGTAAGTGTTCGGTTCTCCTTCGGGTGGGTTTGTTTGCCTTGTGTGTTGTTATTATTTAAGGGATGTATATAAAGGGTGGTTAAATTTGAAGGGCCGATGTTGAATGTGAACCACACCTAAACGTCAAGTTTTTTCTGCATTTCATTTGACATTTCTCAATTTCAGACTAACTCAATTTGAACCATGGAAAGATACACAATCGAGCAACGCATTAAAGCTATTCAGGCTTATTATGAAAATGGGCGTTCAAATCAAAATGCGTATCGTGCAATTTTTTCGGTCAATTTAATCGTCTAAATTTGCGTAAAATAGGAAAAATCGTGCAAAAATTTGAGCAAACCGGATCTGTAGGAGATGTGAAAACACAAGTGCATGCTCGTACAATTCGTACTGCAGAAAATATTTCTGCTGTTCGCGATAGTGTGGCTGAATAGCCGTCAGGCAGTTACTGTGACGGTGTTCGCTATCGTGAGATGATAACGAACTTTTTATGGCCCGAATTGGAAGATATGGATGTGGACGATATGTGATTTCAACAGAACGGTGCCACTTGCCACACAGTTAACGAAACAATGGCTCTTTTGCGCGACAAATGGCCGTGTTATTTCACGTGGTGGCGATGTCAATTGGCCGCCAAGATCATGTAATTTGACACCGTACGTCGATAAGCCAGCAACAATACCAGAGCTAAAGGATGAGATAATTCGGCACATTAACGGCATAGAACCTCACTTATGCCTCAGCGTCATCGAAAATTTGGACCATCGGATGGAGGTGTGCCGCCGAGGTCGCAGCGGCCATTTGGCCGATATTTTTGTTTGAAAGATATCGACTTGAAATTTGGTATGTGAACTTTTATTATTTCTGTTGAAGTTATGTCCAAAAATCAGCGAAATTGGACAAAAACTACTCTCACCTCCCATACAAATCCCCCTGTTTTTGTTTGAAAAAAATTCTAATAGTAGTGGGGATACCAATTTGAAAAGTCGTTTTTACTGTACGAGAATAAGAATAAAAACCCAAAAAACAATCATTGTCATTAAAATAAAGGGGTTCTTTGTTTAATATTTCACGTTTTTGTTTATTTTGCATAGTTTATTTATTTGTCAAAGAAAAACGTAAGATGGTATATAGAAGCTGTAATTTAGTCTGACTCAGAACATTCTTCGAAAGTTTGATGATCCGATAATAATGCAACTACTTCCGTGGATAAAGCTCCGCGCTTGGTTTTCTTCGGATAAATTGCCAATAGGTAGAATGCAAGAAGAGATTATATCCCTTCCATGGAATAAAATTTTATGTACAGTTACCGGCATGTAGCTCCACGAATATTCGGACAAATAATGTTGTGTTGTTTCTTTCGTGTAGCATTGAAAGGCATTTATATTAATGGAATACCCACTTCCTACACACGTAAGTATTGTGCGAAATCTTTTGATAAGATGAACATTTATACCAGTTATCTCCGATGTTCTTTCTGCGTCTTTCAAAAATCTTCTGGCAGTGTTGCCGTCATTTGTATTGCCGGTTTTTTGTTTTGGCATATCCACTAAAAGGCCCATTTCATGTTTGAATTTATTTTGAATTTCCTTCTTCTTATCAGCTACTTTAACTTTATTTTCCTCTCCTTTCACATACCATTTTTTTTTATTTCATTCATGTACGAGATGTGCACCAAGCATTCCATAAATCAAATCCACGCATGGAGAGGTGAAAGGCCAAAAACAAGCATATTTGCATCAATTTTGCGCTCTGATAAGGCACTAATATCGTTCATCGTTTTTGGTGTAGCACCGCACAAGTAACATGTCTGTGATGACGAGTATGTCGATAGAGCATTGCAGACTTTACTGTCAATCATACATAGAATAAGAGTAGCTTTAACTTTAAAATGAAAATATTCCGTTTCAATAACCGTTGGTGACTATACTGAAATTTGATCCTGGATGTATTTCACTTCTTTTATAATGACATTACGTGTTTCCTTTGTAAAAGCAAGCTTGATGGGTCGACAATATCTGGTTGAGGATGGAGCAGGGTTATGCCAATAAATTTGTTTTCCCTCTGTAATCGTTGAGCATAGTTAAATAGGTACCAACGATATAGAAAAAATACTTTCGTCTGACAGATTTTCCTCACAAAATTTTTGCTTGTACCGATTATGTTCAGCGCCATCGCAACTCCATTTTATTATTATGATTAATTCATCTTCGGGATCCGGTAAGGATTTAAAAACTTGCGCAGTTATCAATCTTTTTACAGTGTGATCTATTAGCGATTGCAAATTTATATCAGCATATGTTCCAGTCACATCTATATTTTTTGGATAACACATAATTTTTGACTGCTTTACAAGATCAGAGCACGGATATAATTTAGGACTGAAGTTTTTCGAGTGGTGCCGCAGAGCGAGGTATTGGTGCGTGGATAAATTTGCGTATATCATCAGGGCAAGAGCTTGATCTGGCGAAAGACGCTTTATTTCCATATCATATAATCTGGTCTTCTTTATGGATGTACCCCTTGATGGGGAAGCATTCGCTAATTCCTTGACAATATCTGCTGAATCCCTTTTTCCGCAAGATCGGATTTTCATCACAGCTGCCATAATCAAATGATCGCCGGAAATATTTGTCATTAGTTCTTTAGACTTTCGTTGTTTTGTTTTCGAACAACATTCTGAAAATTGTTTTTCTTACCTTCCACAGTTAATTTTTTTTTTTTGAAGTAGATGGCGTACCATCAAGAACGAATTCTGCAACATTTATCTTTCTTTTTAGCCATTTCGAATAATCATGCATGAATCGAAGTTTGCTACGTCCAGATTTATTCCACTTTGATTGAAAATCGAAACATAACTTTCTTAAACGTGTTTTAAGCTTTTCTATATCCACATCTCGTCCAGAAGTTGCTAAAACGTAATTTAAAACCGATTCAAGTCTTACAGACTTGATGTTCTTTAACCAAGCATCGAAAAGTGTCTCCCGCGATATTTCACTCATGGTCGAAAACTGGACCTTCTTGCTAAATTTTGGCAAGTTTTTTTTCCAGATCAGTTTTAGGACTTCATTTGCTTATCACCTATATGGTAAGAACGCGAAACACAATAGAATATAAAAGTTGAATATGAAACATATAATTTGTAAACATTTTTCTTACTTATTAGCTGATTATGAAGTAAATGAAATAAAATGTTCCAGCGCAAATATGAAAAAACTTTATTGAAAAACTTATGCTCAAACTACTTATAATTTAAGAAAAACAAACTTTTTTAAAAACAATGCACGCACGACTAACTACTGATCGCTTTAAACTTGCGAATTTAATAAGCAGTCAAACTTGTTTTTACTCGCTCTCCAGTAGCACGTGTTTGATTACCGTTATCTCGATGATGATTTTATTTTCATTCTGTTTTGTGTTGATATTGGTGAACAAAAGGACATTTTTCTAACATTTACCCAAAAACCATTAAATTTTAAGCATATTTTTTTTTGCAATGTCCTTCTACATTGACAAAATCTCACACTGTGCGACGTTTAGATAAAAGATATTCTATTAGAATGTCTATTAAATTAGAAATGCACAGACATCAATGTATTGCAGAGTTCACTTTGCGTAGGATGAGTTCTTGTATATAAGTGCTTAGTAGAAAATAGTGTTTTTCCAAGGCGTATTCTTGCAAGTGTAATGCATTCTTAGCGAGAAAAGTGTATGTGATAATTCGTCCTTGTATTTGAATGATTGTGTGTTCTTTAAAAAGAGTTAGATAAGTCCCAGTGGGCGGCCGTGGCATACGTCAGAGAACCCTGGTTCGAATCCCACTTAATACAGAGAGTGTTTTCAATTGAATTAATTTTTCTGTTCGGCTGTCACCTCTCTGCAGACAATGGCAAACCTCAGAGAGTAAAAACTGCCATGAAAAGCTTCTTGAGAACATAAGCCGCTCGGAGTCGGCATAAAACATGTAGGTCCAGCTCTCGATCATTTGTGTTCAAACATTTCACAACACACACAACACAATTTATCACAAGAAGCTCGGTCCAATTTTTTTCAAGGGCTAGAAGGGCCATTTTCGTTTTTTCGTTTTCGTTGAATACATAAATAGGGGCTTTATATATATGAATAATTGACTCAAAACATGGGACTTCATACTCGTAAATGAAAGGAAGCGTAAGTGCTTGTTTCGCAGCAAGATCAGCTTCCAGGAATACCTATGTTTCCGGGAATCAATAGCATTTTGATGGGACATTCAAGAGTGATATTATTCGAGATAAATTTAAAAGCGCTGCTTTTTCTGTTCAAGAGAGTTTTAAGGACACTGGAAATGTTAGAGCATATTAATGTTTTCTGTTTTTTGTGGGCCGCGTATTTAACAGTGAATTGAATTGCTGTGAGTTTTGCAACAAAGACCCCTGAATCCATTGGCAAGAGCGCTTGATGAACTTTAACGTAGATATTTGGAAACTGCCTACAAACTGCGTATGATGTCGCACCGAAGGACACGTCGGTATAAATGGTCAGTTCAGGCCGAAACACTTGCAAAGCTTCAGAGAAAGTTTGCATGTGAACTAATGGGTTGGTATTAGTTTTAACATAATGACTCAATAAAATATCAATGTTTATTTTATGATCAAAGTTTTCGCTACATAGAATAGGTTGTTTTGATATTGGCAATTTATTTGCAACTATGAAGTTGATTCTGTTTTTAATGTCACACAAATCTCTTTCGCTAGTGCCATTTTTTATGAATTCATTGTAGGTCAACTAAAAAGTATCATGAAGACCGGCAGCTGTTGACGTTAAAGACTTCGAAGCAAGCTTTATATACAGAGTGTTTCGGAAAGTTTGGAAGTCTGGAAACGCGCTTCAACTTTCAATGCATCAATAGGTGTAGATACAAGTATTCCCGTCGCTGTTCGAAAACATTTGTTAATGGCAGCGTTAATTTTCCTAACATTAGCTTTACTGGTCCAGCTGTAAATGGTGATACATTACATACCACACCAATGGATAAGGATTTGCATATTTTTATCGCCGTTTCAATGTGCGGACTTTTTTTTTGGAGCAAATGACTTTTAATAAATTTTTTATTTTGCTCAGTTTATTTGTTAAAACTTTGGTTTGCTCGTTCCATAATAGAGCCATTGAAAATGTCAAGCGTAGGATTCTCATTTTATTTTTAACTTGAATCCTTTCTTCCCTTAAAGTTATTGTAGAGCAATTGCAGTTGTGTTTGTGGCAGACTTTTTTGGTATTTCAGCACCTCTCATTAGAGCCCAATTATTAATCTTCTTATCAATTAAGTTTAAGCTGACAGATACTTTATCTGAAGGTCCCGTAGCAATGGCAAAAATGTTATCTGCATATAGTCTAATTCAATCAATACCATTTACCCTATTGAGCGATTTTAAAAGAGAATTAGCGTATGCATTGCATAATATGACTGACAGAGGTGACCCCTGGTGTACGCCATTATTCATAGTAAGTTTTTGAGAAAAATACCCGTCAACACGTACAGTCATTTGCTTCGGAACTCTCCATTGATATAGCTCGTAGAGTATGAAAGTTGATACCACTCTGTCAAAAGCTTTCTCAAGATCTTCTGATAGAACAAGGCTGTGTTTTTTATTTCACAAACTTTCTCTAAGTTTTGTTTCTAATTGATGCCACAAGGTATGAACCCCATGATTGGGCAGGAACGCATGTTGCCTTTTGTGTAGCTTGTCTATGGCGCACTCCAACAACCGTTTAGCTATTATGCTTTCTTATGTCTTTCACAAAATGGGAAGCAAGGAAATTGGACGATATCATTCAAGTTGGTTTGAATTTTTTCCTGGTTTTAGAATTGGTGATAGGATGATACTATGCTTCCAGTCGTGAGGATAAACTCCAGTTAGCAAAATGTTGTTGTAAAGGATACAAAGTATTTGTTTAAGCTTAAATTAAGCGTTTTCCAGAAAAAAGTACGTTATTTTGTCATTGCTGGCAGATATACCTTTAGTATTTTAAAGAGTAAGATCCAATTCAGATTCCGTTGTTTTCTGAATAGTGCTGTTTAAAGGATGTGTGACTTTATCAAAGTTGTCGATATTAAAAGCAATTTTTTCATTGATAATATTGGAATCGAACGCACTGTTAGATCCAATAGAGCACAAAAAATCCGCAAATGTATCAGCTATATCTTTTGGATGTGTAATTACTGCACTTTGATCAAATATAGAAGGGGAATTTTCTACTCTTGTTGTCATAATTTTATTTACTTTTTGCCAGAGAAACCGTATATCCATTCAAGGATTGCGTTAGTTAATAAAATTTTTCCATGCATTTCGTTTAGCTGCCATACATTCCCGTCTAACTTTTGCACTTATCTTTCTATACTAAATACCATTTGTGGGACTTCTAATCCTTTTAAAGTGTTTCCATGCCTAATTTTTTTGATTGATCATTTTGGTTTATCCAAATTAAACCACACAGGACTGTTTCGATCCTCAGGTTTACAGAAGATTAGGCATCGATTCGTTAGCAGATTTGCTGATGATTTTTTTTTTATTTGGGCTGCTACTTTATTTATATTTTCAGTTACAGTGTAATCATCACAAAAACTCAAAGTGTTATTCGAGTAATGGATCCAGTCTGCTTTTTTGTCTAAAAATCTTGGTACGTGCTTTCTTAGGCTTTTTTGAAATGTTATTAAAAATTAAAATCGAAAAGTGATATCTAGCCTCGGGTTGCGGAAGCCTTGACCACCTTAGAGTTGGAGCTAAATCTACAGTTGCCATAGAAACTTCAACGGCAGTAAGCGTATTTTTAGTGCTCAGTAATGTTGGAGATCCGTCATTTAAAATAGTCAAAAATCTTTCATCGGCGAAGTTTTCCCAAAGTGCACAGTAGATACAATACAGGGCTTCTGGGGCAGGTGGCGGGTGGCGCAAAGCGATGACGTCATGCCTGCACCCCAACGCCATCTAGTGGGGGGCTTTTGTTTTTTGCTAAAAATCGGCAAGTTTGGTGTATGTCTTTGCTTTAATCTTTTAAAATTGGCAAGTTTGGTGTATGTCTTTGCTTTAAACTTTTAAATTAGCAAGTTTGGGATATGTCTTTGCTTTTAAGCGTTGATCATAATTTTATACACTACATTATCGGTAGTGGTAGTCAAGCGAGTTCTTATCAGTGTTTGCATGTTTTGTTTTTTTCTGAACCCTCGAATTCGTTATAGCAATGACTCAAATTCTGCTGGCTGACTTTAGCTGAAATGATATGACTTGTTATATGAAAATATATGCATTAATATGGGTTGAAGCAATTTAGATACGGCGATGGTTGAATGGTTAAATAAATGTTTATAAATTTAATAAAGTTGGTAAGTATTAGGTGAGTGTCTTTGTTTTGAGCTTTTAAAATTGGCATGCTTGGGGTATGTCTTTGCTTTAAACTTTTAAATTAGCAAGTTTGGGATATATGTTTGCTTTTAAGCGTTGATCATAATTTTATACACTACATTATCGGTAGTGGGAGTCAAGCGAGTTCTTATCAGTGTGTGCATGTTTTGTTTTTTTCTTAACCCCCGCATTAGTTACAGCAAGACTCAAATTTTGCTGGTCAACTTGCTTTGGGTATATATATAAATGTGTATGTAAATGTATATATAAAAGTGTAAATATAAATATATATATTTATTTGGAATGAAGCAATTTAGGTACGGCGAAGGTTGAAGAGGTTAAAGAAATGTTTATAAATTTGTCATAATGGTGCTAAGTATTAGGTGCGTGCATTAGAATTGTGTAAGTAGTTTGTATATAAGATGACAACCATTAAAAAACATAGGCGTATATAAATATCTATTCGTCAGTTGGGGGACATCGGGGTAACAAGCCCCCGCTTAATAAGCACCGGCCAAGTCACTTACACCTAGCAACTTCTCCGCCTCTGGCTTATATTTTAATTAAACGAAATACACCGCGACCAAGAAGAGTCAGAAAGTTTCTAGAAGCTTCGAGATGCAGAAACGTCGAGAACAATTTAGAAGTCGACTTTTGTTATTGTATGCCGGTTACGTCACCCATCCCCATCCCGATACGGATTTTAATTTTATTTAATTTCAATTTCAATACTAATTTCAAGGTTAAAGTGATAAGAGCCAAGTTTCATAGTAAGCGCACTCATAACCCGCAAGTTCAAGATAAGGCAGCAATGTAGAAGTTCAACATCTTTTTGTGTTACTTCTAAAATAATTTTGGCGTGTTACATCAACAACAATAAGTGGTTCAATAGCCTTGAATCCAACGACATCTAGCAATGGTTGAGATTCCCGCATATAATAACTTTGTTGAAATTTTGTATACATATCATATAGTACAGCATACTGTCCCATTTCAAAGCGACTATTTCAATCATCATAGGGATATGATTCAGAGTTTATATATATACTTTTAAATTAGATATATTACAATGATCAAATATATTTCCTTCCTGTTTACTATTTCCCTTTTTAAGCCTATTATAAGAAATCGTGGTCTTTAATTTAGCGGTGTAAGCTTTACCTTCCATAAAACTTTTGTTTCCTTTGATAGTATAGGATTTATATGATAGTCCCAACTTCTAAACGCCATTGGTATTACCAAAATTTCGTTTTTAATTATCTTGTACATTTCCAATTTTGCAAAGTAACCCAACCCGCGTTTCTTAATGCGCCACTTTCAGCTATATTCAATGAAACGAAATTTTTCATGGTTGATGAAATTCCAAGATTACGTGTACGATCAACTTCAAAACCATTAATTTCATATCGAATTTCATCGAACAGATATGAAACAAAGTTGTTTTTAAATTTCACACCTGATGTTTCTACATCATTTCCTCCTTCCTGTTTTACTATAAACCCATGAATGTAAATCATACTCTAACTTGGTGAGACAAAGAGATCCTGATTTTGAATGGGTATACGAATCTCATCGTTATTGTTAAACGATTTTTGGTATGGATAGTAACTATGATAGTCTCTTTTTATAATATTCTCATCGTACATAGGTTGTTGAAGTACATTGAGTATTTCATTCATATTGAATTATTGGTTGATTGATTATCGATATTGTGATTGATTGATTGATTATCGATCAGTTTAAGCCGTTAGCTGTTCAACAGCACAGATCAGTTTTAGCAGTTAGCTGTAGAATAGTACAGACCAGTTTTAGCAGTTAGCTGTTGAACAGCACAGATCAGTTTTAGCCGGTAGCTGTTGAATAGTACAGACCAGTTTTAGCAGTTGCTGTTGATCAGTACAGACCAGTTTAGCAGATAACTGCTAAACTGCAAATAACTGCTAAAACTGATCTGTACTATTCAACAGCTACCGGCTAAAACTGATCTGTGCTGTTCAACAGCTAACTGTTAAAACTGGTCTGTACTATTCTACAGCTAACTGCTAAAACTGGTCTGTACTATTCTACAGCTAACTGCTAAAACTGATCTGTGCTGTTGAACAGCTAACGGCTTAAACTGATCGATAATCAATCAATCAATCACAATATCGATAATCAATCAACCAATAATTCAATATGAATGAAATACTCAATGTACTTCAACAACCTATGTACGATGAGAATATTATAAAAAGAGACTATCATAGTTACTATCCATACCAAAAATCGTTTAACAATAACGATGAGATTCGTATACCCATTCAAAATCAGGATCTCTTTGTCTCACCAAGTTAGAGTATGATTTACATTCATGGGTTTATAGTAAAACAGGAAGGAGGAAATGATGTAGAAACATCAGGTGTGAAATTTAAAAACAACTTTGTTTCATATCTGTTCGATGAAATTCGATATGAAATTAATGGTTTTGAAGTTGATCGTACACGTAATCTTGGAATTTCATCAACCATGAAAAATTTCGTTTCATTGAATATAGCTGAAAGTGGCGCATTAAGAAACGCGGGTTGGGTTACTTTGCAAAATTGGAAATGTACAAGATAATTAAAAATGAAATTTTGGTAATACCAATGGCGTTTAGAAGTTGGGACTATCATATAAATCCTATACTATCAAAGGAAACAAAAGTTTTATGGAAGGTAAAGCTTACACCGCTAAATTAAAGACCACGATTTCTTATAATAGGCTTAAAAAGGGAAATAGTAAACAGGAAGGAAATATATTTGATCATTGTAATATATCTAATTTAAAAGTATATATATAAACTCTGAATCATATCCCTATGATGATTTAAATAGTCGCTTTGAAATGGGACAGTATGCTGTACTATATGATATGTATACAAAATTTCAACAAAGTTATTATATGCGGGAATCTCAACCATTGCTAGATGTCGTTGGATTCAAGGCTATTGCACCACTTATTGTTGTTGATGTAACACGCCAAAATAATTTTAGAAGTAACACAAAAACATGTTGAACTTCTACATTGCTGCCTTATCTTGAACTTGCGGGTTATGAGTGCGCTTACTATGAAACTTGGCTCTTATCACTTTAACCTTGAAATTAGTATTGAAATTGAAATTAAATAAAATTAAAATCCGTATCGGGATGGGGATGGGTGACGTAACCGGCATACAATAACAAAAGTCGACTTCTAAATTGTTCTCGACGTTTCTGCATCTCGAAGCTTCTAGAAACTTTCTGACTCTTC
This sequence comes from Coremacera marginata, assembly GCA_914767935.1. Classification (NCBI taxonomy): domain Eukaryota; kingdom Metazoa; phylum Arthropoda; class Insecta; order Diptera; family Sciomyzidae; genus Coremacera; species Coremacera marginata. The sequence goes on along the minus strand of OU612044.1, from coordinate 77,323,478 downwards.
TTGGTCGCGGTGTATTTCGTTTACTTAAAATATAAGCCAGAGGCGGAGAAGTTGCTAGGTGTAAGTGACTTGGCCGGTGCTTATTAAGCGGGGGCTTGTTACCCCGATGTCCCCAACTGACGAATAGATATTTATATACGCCTATGTTTTTTAATGGTTGTCATCTTATATACAAACTACTTACACAATTCTAATGCACGTACCTAATACTTAGCACCATTATGACAAATTTATAAACATTTCTTTAACCTCTTCAACCTTCGCCGTACCTAAATTGCTTCATTCCAAATAAATATATATATTTATATTTACACTTTTATATATACATTTACATACACATTTATATATATACCCAAAGCAAGTTGACCAGCAAAATTTGAGTCTTGCTGTAACTAATGCGGGGGTTAAGAAAAAAACAAAACATGCACACACTGATAAGAACTCGCTTGACTCCCACTACCGATAATGTAGTGTATAAAATTATGATCAACGCTTAAAGCAAACACATATCCCAAACTTGCTAATTTAAAAGTTTAAAGCAAAGACATACCCCAAGCTTGCCAATTTTAAAAGCTCAAAACAAAGACACTCACCTAATACTTACCAACTTTATTAAATTTATAAACATTTATTTAACCCTTCAACCATCGCCGTATCTAAATTGCTTCAACCCATATTAATGCATATATTTTCATATAGCAAGTCATATCATTTCAGCTAAAGTCAGCCAGCAGAATTTGAGTCATTGCTATAACGAATTCGAGGGTTAAGAAAAAAACAAAACATGCAAACACTGATAAGAACTCGCTTGACTACGTATACCACTACCGATAATGTAGTGTATAAAATTATGATCAACGCTTAAAAGCAAAGACATATCCCAAACTTGCTAATTTAAAAGTTTAAAGCAAAGACATACACCAAACTTGGCAATTTTAAAAGATTAAAGCAAAGACATACACCAAACTTGCCGATTTTTAGCAAAGAACAAAAGCCCCCCACTAGATGGCGTTGGGGTGCAGGCATGACGTCATCGCCTTGCGCCACCCGCCACCTGCCCCAGAAGCCCTGTATTGTATCTACTGTGCACCATTTCGTGATGGTTTTTTCTGATCCCCATAACTCATTTTGCGAGTTCAAGTCCCCTAATAATAGGTAGTGACCAGAAGTTAATGTATGGATATCATTTAAATTCTCGGGTGTTAAGTAAATGTCACATTCTTTGTAAATATTTGTTATGTGCAATTCGGTGTTGGCTTTTATTGTGATCGATTGAAATAAAAGGTTTCCTTGCGATACAATATGTGGCAGTTCGTTAATATTATTTTTGACTAGCAACTAGAGCTTTAGCTCAAACACGTGTTTCGAACTACAAGTGTTCACGAAAGTTCGAACTCCGTGTAGTTCGCTTTTTGAAACACGAACTTGAACTATATGTGTCTTTTATTCACGAACTACACATGTAGTACATATTCACGTGATTTTTGCATCCACGTGAATAATTTTCACGTGTTTAAGGCATAAGCCGAACTTTCAAAAGTTCTTTTGTGTTTCTGAGAACAAAAAATAACTATGTTATTTAGAAGACTTCCTGCTGTATCTCTATGATTTTTATGGATTCTAAGTACAGGATTTGGCCAGTTTCTGGGTTCCTAGGACAGGAATGAAGGTTTCTGTGGACAAGGGATTCAACTGGGATTTGGCCAGATCCTGGGTGCGTCATTTGAACTTTTTTGGGTTCTATTGGTTCCTAGGAGAGGAATGAAGGTTTCTTTGGACAAGGGATTCAACTGGGATTTGGACAGTTCCTGGGTGCGTCATTTGGACTTTTTTAAGTTCTGTGGGTTTCTAGGACAGAAATGAAGTTTTCTATGGACAAGGGATTCAACTGGGATTTGGACAGTTTCTGGGTGCGTCACTTGGACTTTTTGGAGTTCTGTGGGTTCCTAGGAGAGGAATGAAGGTTTCTATGGACAAGGGACTCAACTGGGATTTGGCCAATTCCTGGGTGCGTCACTTGGACTTTTTTGGGTTCTGTGGGTTCCTAGGAGAGGAATGAAGGTTTCTATGGGCAAGGGATTCAACTGGGATTTGGACAGTTTCTGGGTGCGTCATTTGAACTCTTTTGGATTCTGTGGGTTCCTAGGAGAGGAATGAAGGTTTCTGTGGACAAGGGACTCAACTGGTATTTGGCCAATTCCTGTGTGCGTCATTTGAACTTTTTTAGGTTCTGTGGGTTCCTAGGAGAGAAATGAAGGTTTCTATGGACAAGGGAGTCAACTGGGATTTGGACAGTTTCTGTGTGCGTCATTTGAACGCTTTTGGATTCTGTGGGTTCCTAGGATAGAAATGAAGGTTTCTATGGACAAGGGATTCAAGTGGGATTTGGCCAGTTCCTGGGTGCGTCATTTGGACTTTTTTAGGTTCTGTGGGTTCCTAGGAGAGGAATGAAGGTTTTTATGGACAAGAGATTCAACTGGGATTTGGACAGTTTCTGGGTGCATCATTTGACTTTTTTTGGGTTCTGTGGGTACCTAGGAAAGAAATTAAGGTTTCTATGGACAAGGGATTCAACTGGGACTTGTACAGTTTCTGGGTGCGTCATTTGGACTTTTTTGGGTTCTGTGGGTTTCTAGGACAGAAATGAAGGTTTCTATGTACAAGGGATTCAACTGGGATTTGGACTGTTTCTGGGTGCGTCATTTTGACTTTTTTGAGTTCTGTGGGTTCCTAGGAGAGGAATGAAAATTTCTATGTACAAGGGATTCAACTGGGATTTGGACAGTTTCTGGGTGCGTCATTTGGACTTTTTTGAGTTCTTTGGGTTCCTAGGAGAGGAATGAAGGTTTCTATGGACAAGGGATTCAACTGGGATTTGGCCAGTTCCTGGGTGCGTCATTTGGACTTTTTTGAGTTCTGTGGGTTCCTAGGAGAGGAATGAAAGTTTCTTTCGACAAGGGATTCAACTGGGATTTGGCCAGTTCCTGGGTGCGTCATTTGAACTTTTTTGGGTTCTGTGGGTTCCTAGGACAGAAATAAAGGTTTCTATGGACAAGGAATTCAACTGGGATTTGGCCAGTTCCTGGGTGCGTCATTTGGACTTTTTGGGGTTTTGTGAGTTCCTAGGACAGGAATGCAGCTTTCTGTGGACAAGGGAGTCAACTGGGATTGGTGTAGTAGGTGCGAAGTTTTATCAGAGACGTGAGTCTCTTGAATGGCTATTATGTCTTATGTCTTGAATGGCAAACTTATTATTGATGAACCCCTGCATATTCCATTGGAGAATTTTAATATCTAGTCCTAAATTCATCTTTAAATTTTTAAAATTAATTTTTTTTTTGGTTTGGTGCGATGGCATCGTATCTTTTAGTTTGTTTCGTGTTATAATAAATTTTAAGTCTAGAAATTTTTTATAAAGTTGAGAGCATGGTGTGAGTTCGTTTTCTGAGGAGTTAGACGAAAGTCTTAATGGTGAGTGACTGGATTCAGATGTGTTCATTTCATCTCCACCAGCTGTAGTTCTTGTTTATTTATTTCTTTATTAATTATTACAGCTTATAAAAGCCTAGATTTAAATAACACTTATACTAAGTAACAATTCTGTTATAATTACAATTTATCTTATAGCTGTTGTACAGCAATATAAGCGCAATTTTCTTTTTAATTCATTTATTTCACTACAATCCTTTAAATCAGATGGAAGTTCGTTGAATCTTTTTAAACCTTTATAAAAGTTTGCTGTCCACTGTCTGTACTAAAAAAAGGCAATCTAAAATTGTTTCGACTTCTCGTATTTTGATTATGGATATCTCTATTATATAAAATGTTACTAGTTAAATAACCTTGCAGCTTACCGGTTTTAATATTAAAAACAAAAACCATTACAAAGTACAGTATACGCTGCTTAACACTAAGCCACTTAGTTCTCTTAACATTTCACTTGTTGCTGTATCCTCTTTCTTTCAATATAAGTCGCATAGCTTTGTTTTGCATTTTTTGTAAATAATCTATTACGTTGTCAGCTACAATGTAAAGAATAGATGGACAGTAATAAAAGTGTGGTTCCACTATTGTTTTATAAACTAAAATCTTATGTTCTTTTGAAACAAACCTAAACGATTCAATTCTCTGGGCAATTGTTTGTTTTAAACTATTTATATGATCCTCGAATTTCAGTTTGTTATCAATAAGTATTCCTAAATATTTCATTTTTTGAACTTCTATAGGTTTTTCGTTTTTAATTTTTAATTCATATTCATTTACCACATTCGTTATACTCAAAATTATATACTTACAGCCGTATTCATAAAAGTTACAAACCTCTTGTAAACCCTTTATAAGACACATGCCTAAAAACGTTATTCATAAACGGTCAATAACGAAAAAAACCTCTTGTAACAACTTCACAAAAGAGAGAATTTTAAAATAGGAACAAACCTTCTGTAAACCTCCTACAAAGCTATTTTAAATTTTAATGTTCTCAATTGAGAGTAATCTTCTTTGTGTTAAACAAAAATCAAAACAAACCCAATAAACAAAATGATTCACAAATGTTATCGTTTACGAATCGTTTTCTCGTACATTTCATTCATTAGCAATTATTAGTAGCGATTCATTTATAACATCGCGAGCGGGAGAAATTCCTCCTCCGTTAATGAATCGTCAAAACCGAAAAAAGCAATTCGTTAACGAGTCTCCAAAACTATAAAAAGCAATTCTTTAACGAGTTTCCAAAACTAAAAGAAGCAATTCGATAAAGAATCATATAAATCATAGAAAAAATAAAAAATAAAATATAAAAAAAAAGTAACAACTAATTTCAAGCTTACCACGTCAAGAATCGAAACCACGTCTCCTGAATGCTAGTCCGGCACCTTACCCACTCAGCTATTTCAGATGCTGAATATATCTTGCTTAATTTGCTTGTTAATAAAAGCCAGCATTCGCGGACACTGGTTCGGGTTCAACTTTGTAAAAAAAAAAATTAATTTTTTGGTTTTTTTTTTATTTAGGTATTTTATTAAAGATTTGGCTTTTCAAACGTTCGAAATTATTTTTTTTATCAGTTTTTGACCAAATTTTTTTTGGCTTCGTTATACATTCATCAAAACCGAAAAAAAAGCAATTCGTTAACGAGTCGCCAAAACTATGAAAAAGCAATTCGTTAACGAGTCGCCAAAACTAAAAAAAGTAATTCGTTAACGAGTCGCCAAAAAATATAAAAAGCAAAATATAAAAATATAAAAAGCAATTCGTTAACGAGTCGCCAAAACAACAAATAATTTTGTTAACGAGAACTTATTCACATGAAAATCTTGAACAAATTATAAGTGGAAATTATTTATATAAAGAATAAGCACGAAATAACATAACAGAAGAAAAAATATTTCACAAAATTTTTTCATATAAAAATTTATATTTAAGTCTTTTTTCACTTAAAACTAAAAAAAACATTAATTTAAAAAATATTCGCTTAAATGACGTATTAAGAATAGAAAGTTAGTAAAAAATACTTTTTTTAAAAAAATTTGTATATTGAAAAGTCGGAAAAATTTGTTTTTTTTTGTTTCAAAATATCTTAAATGGAGGTTAGGAAAGTCATGTTTTTAATCGGTTCTTTCTTTAATCATCAAGCCAACCTCTGATGAAGTAGGCATGAAACTATTTGAAAACTTAAAAAAAAATGATTCACAACCGATTCGTTAACGAATCAACCCTCGTCACAATGTTTATTGGGAATAAATAAATAAAAATAATTGTGGTTGTTTGGCAGTTGCTATGGGCAGTTGTATTTTTTAAAGGTAAACAAAATTTTAAGGCCCAGTTTCAATTTTTTTAGAAAAATTTTGGGTTTTTTTTTTATTTTATTGTTTTGAAAAACATCTTAAGAATGTGTAAAAATTTCAGAATAAATTTTGAAGCTGTTCAAGAGATGTTTATGAGTAGCAAACGCTCATAAAGTAAGGTAAGCAAAAACTTTAAACGCGGTTTTTTCGAAATGGCTTTTTTTTGAAACGGCTTGCACTTTAATTCGAAAAGTATTCGTCCATTAACTCAAATCTAGTTTTATTATTTTTAAAAATTAAATACGCTTTGAGTGAACCGACCAAATCAAATAAAACGTATTTGTTTTGCTAAGTATGTAATTTATAAGGTCTGATTTCATGCACGAAAAATTGGGTTTTTTAATTTATGCGGCATTTATAATTAGTTTTAATTTAAAACTTTTTGTCGATTCACTCAGAAGGCAAAACTGTTCTAAAAATAACCTTTTTGTTTTTTTTTTTTTGCTTTTTGCTCCCTGGAGAGGAAATATCCGCAAGAGACCTTTCCTTTGCGACCTCAACAACGCGAACCATAAACACGCTGTATAACCATAACTATCGCTGCAAAAAAACAAAAAAAATTGTTAATTTAAGACTTACCTAAAAATTAATACAAATTATTTTGATATTTAATAAAACAAAAAACAAAATACAGTCATGCAAAAAAAGTCCACTTTTTACTCAAAAAATTAAAACTGGTCCTTAAACAAATGCCTGCCAGTATATCAAATTCACAAATCTCCTTATATTTATCAGAGCCAAAAACGAAAATTACAACTATTCCTACTTTAAAGCATCAATATTCTCACTTAAGCTATAAGACTCTTAAGACTTGTTTATGAATACAACGCTTTTAAAGAGTATTTTAACTTTAAAAAGCATTTTAACGAACGAACGCTTGAAAGCTGTTTTAAAATATTTTTATGAATACGGCTGTTAGTTTTTGTCAGAGTAGATAGCTATTTTTAAGTTCTGTAAAGTTTTGGAACATTGAAATTGTTAGATTCTCAATGAAATTACCGCCGATAGACTTTCGCGCGCACTGCATAGGGACTTAGCTCACCGGACGGGGTAGGTACTTGTTAAAAAATTAGGATAAAAATACGAATAAAATCTTTGTAGAAATACGAACTTAGACTTTTTGTAGAATGTACAAATGCTTCGTACATATTAAAAACATTTGTAGTGTTTTCAAAAAAACAAAAATTTTTGAATTCGTTTACTTTGTGCCTTCTACGAATGCACGTTTGTAAAATCTATAATATATAAATATGTGAAATATACGAATGTTGTTCGAAAATTTTTAAATTTTTAAGTGTTTGTATATTTGTACAATATACAAACATCATTCGTCAAACGTCAAACGTCATTCAATGTAGAAAGGTTGATATGTAGTATGTACAAAACTCTTCGTAGGCTGAAAAGAACAAACAAATTTTGAAATATAATAAGTATTTCGTGCATAATACGAAGTTTTTTTTTGAGTGTACTTTTTTTGAGCGTTGACTCCAAAACAACAAAAAAAAATCGTACGTGCTTATTTACTTTAGATAAACATCAAAATATATACACCAGACGGACAATGGTTGAGAAACCCTGACTCTACGTTACTTAAGTTCAATAACCTTTCACTATTACTTTCGAGCGATCACCTGTTTTGTTGCTCGTTTGCCCTCCCTACCTTGTTCTCCTAAGATTATTTTCCGCATACGTATGCTTGTATTTAAGGGCCGATGATGAATGTGAACCACACCTAAACGTCATGTTTTTTTCTGCATTTCATTTGACATTTTTCAATTTCAGACTAACTCAGTTTGAACCATGGAAAGATACATAATCGAGCAACGCATTAAAGTTATTCAGGCTTATTATGAAAATGGGCGTTCAAATCAAAATGCATATCGTGCACTTCGTGATTTTTTCGGTCAATTTAATCGTCCAAATGTGCGTACAATCGGAAAAACCGTGCAAAAATTTGAGCAAACCGGGTCTGTGGAAGATGTGAAAACACCAGTGCACGCTCGTACAGCTCGTACTGCAGAAAATATTGCTGCTGTTCGCGATAGTGTGGCTGAAGAGCCGTCCACCTCGTCGTCGTGCCCAACAATTGCACCTCTCACGCTCGTCGTTGATGAACATTATGCATAAAGACTTGCATTTACACGCTTACAAGGTGCAATTGACTCAAGAACTAAAGCCTCTTGACCATTTCAAGCGTCGTCAATGGTCAGCATGGTGGCAACAAATGGCAACAGTGGATGATGAATTTTCGAAGAAAATCATCTTCAGTGATGAGGCAATTTTCACCTCAGTGCATTCGTCAATAAGCAGAATTTGGGCGAATGATACTCCAAGAGTGATTGTCGAAAAACCAATGCACCCACAAAGAGTGACTATTTGGTGCGGCTTATGGGCTGCCGGCATCATCGGGCCGTATTTTTCCAAAATGAGGCCGGTCAGGCAGTTACTGTGAATGGTGTTCGCTATCGTGAGATGATAACGAACTTTTTATGGCCCGAATTGGAAGATATGACTGTGGACGATATGTGGTTTCAACAGGACGGTGCCACTTGCCACACAGCTAACGACACAATGGCTCTTTTGCGCAACAAATTCAATGGCCGTGTTATCTCACGTGGTGGCGATGTCAATTGGCCGCCAAGATCATGTGATTTGACACCGTTGGACTTCTTTCTCTGGGGTTATTTGAAAAAAAAGGTGTACGTCGATAAGCCAGCAACAATTCAAGAGCTAACGGATGAGATAATTTGGCACATTAACGGCATAGAACCTCTCTTATGCCTCAGCGCCATCGAAAATTTGGACCATCGGATGGAGGTGTGCCGACGAGGTCGCGGCAGCCATTTGGCCGATATTTTGTTCCATACAGAATTGAACCATACCAGTATTATCATAATAAAAAGAAATGACAATAATTTCCTAAATAATTTGTGTTTTATGCAAAATCAACACCTTACTTACTTACTTAGTTGGTCGTAACAACCCGTGTCCGGGTTTCAACCGACCTCATCAGCTCTCGCCAGGCGCCTCTGCTTTGCGCGCGCCTTCTCCAATCGGATACACCAAGTGCGGTTAGGGCTTCCTCAGCCTGGTCCATCCATCGGAGGCATGGTCTCCCTCGTCGTCGTTGACCAGCGACCCTCGCCTCGAGCACTTTTTTCGCTGGAGCTTCGTCGTTCATACGATGGACATGACCCAGCCAGCGTAGTCACTGCACAGTTATACGCCAAACTACGTCAATGTCATCGTAGAGCTCATACAGCTCGTGGTTCATTCGGATGCGATAGTCATCGCCGACTCGAACAGGACCGAAGATTTTGCGAAGAACTTTTCTCTCGAACACCCCCAGAGCGGCTGCGTCAGTTTGCGAAACTACCCATGCCTCAGCGCCATAATGCAGCACAGGTAGAACGAGCGTCTTGTAGAGTGTTAGTTTTGTCGATCGAGAGAGGGCTCTGGAACTTAGTTGCTTACTGAGCCCGTAGTAGCACCTATTAGCAATTATTGTTCTTCGCTTTATCTCCAAGCTGATTTCGTTTTTGGTATTAATGGCGGTGCCAAGGTAAACGAACTCCTTGACTACTTCAAAGTTATAGCTGCCGAATGAAACATGGGAGTCTAAACGCCGAGCTCCCTTGTTTGTAGACAGCATATATTTTGTTTTGCCCTCATTTATCGTCAAACCCACTTTGGCTGATTCCTTTTCGATAGCGGCGAAAGCAGCGGTAACACATCTCTTGGTTCTGCCGACAATATCAATATCATCAGCGTACGCAAGGAAATGGACACCTTTATAGAAAATTGTACCATTACGATGCACACCGGCCTTTCGTACGATCCCCTCCATGATGATGTTAAAGAGATCGCAAGACAGTGGATCGCCTTGCCTGAAACCTCTTTCGGTATTGAAGGTTTCGGAGAGGTCATTTCCTACCTTGACGGAGCTGCGTGTGTTGCTCAACGTCATTCTGCAAAGTCTGATCAACTTTGCAGGTATATATATCGAACTCAGACATTGTTGCGTATAGGCAATCCCTTTTCGGGCTATCGAACGCAGCTTTAAAATCGACAAAGAGATGGTGTGTGTCAATTTGATTTTCGTGGGTTTTCTCCAGGATTTGTCGTAGCGTGAAAATCTGGTCTATGGTGGACTTACCAGGTCGAAAGCCACACTGATAAGGTCCAATCAGTGTTTTTGTAATCGGCTTTAATCTTTCGCACAGTACGCTTGAGAGAACCTTATATGCGATGGAAATAAGACTGATACCTCTATAACTAGCGCAGATTGTAGGGTCTCCTTTCTTAAGTATAGGGCACAGTACACTGAGGTTCCAATCGTCGGGCATGCTTTCTGCTAGCCATATTTTGCTGATGAGCTGATGCATGCGCCTTATCAATTCATCGCCGCCGGTTTTAAACATTTCAGCTGACAGGCCGTCAGCACCCGCTGCTTTATTATTTTTGAGTCGTTGGATAGCAACTCGAACCTCATTATGGCTAGGTGGTGGTACTTCCACTCCGTCATTGTTGATTGGCAGCTCTGAACTGCGCTCTCCATGGGCGGCATTGGTGGAATCGTCGCCAGTAAGTAAATTGGAGAAGTGCCGTCTCCACAATCTCAGCACACACTGTGTATCCGTATTCAGATCTCCATTTTCGTCTCTACAAGTGAATGCTCCGGGCTTGAAACCTTGGGTTCGTCGGGTCCAGAGGTTGGTTGGTTGAGCTTAACCGAGAGTTGAGCGGAGTAGGCTTCGGCAGTCCGTTGTAATTGCAGCTTAGCGACATCTAGCTTTCGTTGCATTCCTGTGCGTATGTTCTTCGCATTGCATAATCGCATGCGGATTTTGGCTGCAACAAGATAATGGTCGGAGTCAATGTTGACCCCCCGAAATGTACGCACATCTAGAACACTAGAGGCATGCCTTCCGTCGATTACAACATGATCAATTTGGTTTCGCGTTTTTTGATCCGGGGACAGCCAGGTGGCCTTGTGGATGTCGAGGTGCTTAAATCTGGTGCTACTAACTACCATGTTTCGCGCCGCGGCGAAGTCATTCAGTCTTAGACCGTTGTTCGTGGAGGTCTCATGAAGACTGAACTGACCGACAGTGGGGCCAAGATGCCTTCCCTTCCGACTTTCGCATTAAAATCGCCGAGGACTATTTTCACGTCATGGACCGGAAGGTGGTCGTATACGTCCTCAAGACTAGCGTAGAAAGCGTCTTTGACGGCTTCGTCCTTTTCCTCCGTCGGGGCGTGCGCGCAAATAAGGCTGATGGAGAAAAATTTTGCCTTGATGCGGATCGTGGCCAATCTTTCGTTGACAGGTGTGAACCGGGAAATAAGGTGGCGTAGTTTCCGGCCAACAACGAATCCACATCCAAATTCGCGCCTCTCCGCATGGCAGCTGTAGATATCACAGTATGCTTGTTTAGAGCAGCCTTGCCCTTTCCATCGCATTTCCTGGATGGCGGTGATGTCAGCCTTTATCGTTTTGAGGGCTTCCGCCAGTTGGATAATGGCACCTTCCCTATAAAGGGTTCGGACATTCCAGGTGCATATCCGTAAATCATTGTCCGTTTTTCGTTTGCGGTGGTCGTCAACGTAATTGGGGTTCTTATCCGAGGCTGGTTTAGTTTTCATTGGGCAGTAGTAATGTGGCGGGACCCAAACCCTGCGCACATTCCATGTTTAAGGTCTTTGGATTGACCCGCCGCTCAAATTAGCCGTCAAACTGACGGATGCCAGTTTGCCGTTGCCCAGGGAACACCACGTGGAGGTTTGAGTCGACTTGACTTGAAAATCAACGTCGGCCCTTAAAATTTAACCACCCTTTACATGTAGTTTATGTTCGTATTTCTACAAAGATTGTATTCGTATTTTTGTCCTAATTTTTTTTTGTTTGAGTGTTTGCTCAATAAATGAAAAGCTATCGTTTCATGATCCGCCATTTTATAGCTTTTAAGCCTTTCACTTTTAAGATTATCTCTAGTTGAATATACCAAATCCATTAGTGTTTTTGAGCGTTCAGTAATTCTACACTCGAATTTATTTATTTTATTTTTTGAGTCACGAATAAGTTGCAAAATATCTCGGTTAGTTTTCTACTTATTGTTGTGTTTCTACTCATATCCATGTTAAAGTCACCTAGAAGGATATTATTATCACTGAATTCAAGCTTATCCAAGACAATGTTGCTCAAACAGTTAAGAAACCCTATTTTCTATTATCACCTCAAATCACTGCTATTTGGAGAATGATATAACACTCCAATGTGACATTTCATGTCACAGTTTATCAGCTTAATTATTATACACCACATATTTTGATTAGTGCTATATATGAATGAATGAATGAATCTTTATTTAAATAGTTAAACATTTAAATGTCGATATTTCTTAATAAAAAATGTACAGAGATATTTAGCACAAATCTTAACATTACATCTATAGAATAATATCACAGTTATATTGAGAGAAAAAAAATAATGTAGGTACATTACAAAATAGCGATATTTGCGAAGGAAAAACTACTACAAAAAACATTCGATTAAAGGTGCAGAAAAGAAAGAAAAGATGAAAATATATGTATGCACTAGGGCGGGTCGATTTAAAAATCGCTCAATGCTCTGTGAAAATCGTATTCTAGGGATCAAAATAAGAAACTTTGACGAAGGAACCATACCTCTAAAACGAATTCTGATGTCCCCCAATTTGGGTCGAACTTTAGGGTAGGGGAAAATTTTGAAAAATCCCACTTTGACCCATTTAGAGTGCTCCAATCGAGTGCAAATGTATGACCGACCCCCACTAACTTTGGAGGCTTGACCCACCCATGCCAGTGGCACACCCCCTGGAACCCCCTGTAGGGTTCCCCATACAAACATTTCAAAAAATCACCAGTTTTGGCACTTTACATGAAAAAATCAGCGAAATGGCTATGTTTTTTCTTTATTTTTATATATTTATTTATAATAATATTTATTATTTATTTATAATAATGTCTATTTTTTCTCTTTTGAAATTTATTTAGTCAGAACATATGTAAATGAAAAAATTAATTTAAGTTAGTTATAGAAAAGAAACTAAAAAAACTATTGTTTGAAGTCTTTTTTATTTTCAAGTCTGGGCAATTTCGCACGGCTCTCTAATGTCGTCGCCATAACAGCCTCTACATTTTCCGGTATAACCCGTTTGGAAACGCTAGCTAGCAATTGAACATGTCGTTCCGTTCCTTGTATGTGTGATGCAATTTTTGGATCATTAAACGGTGGATCATCTTGATTCAAATATTCTTTCAATGTATCGTACGGAATGCTTCGCGTGAATGGTGGTTCAAATACGTTATTTATGTCATTCATATTGATCATTTCCGTGTAACTTGTGCAATTAAACTTTATATCTCTTAGTTGCAAAGCTCTAAGTTGCGTTGGGTCGTCAACATCTGTTCGATAGCGTAGAATTATGTTGATAGCACAGTCGCGCTTTTCTTTGCTATCATCAAACAACATTGATAACAAGATATTTTCCGAATGCGCATAATATGAATTACTTGATTGTAATTACTTGATTGACAATTTTGCGTAAACGAGGTTTATTAATGCATCCAGTGATATATTTTTATCGTTGAAAAAATCATTTAATTTGGTTGTTTTGTATTATGTATAATAATAACTGAACAATTTTACAAAAAAACAATATAAATGCATTAATAAATAAATTAGGGTGGAAAATGCCTAGAACCGAAGATTTATTATATTTTAACTGACATCTACCTTTATTATATATAAAATTTTAATAATTACGGCATTTTAAAGAAAAATACTAATTTGGAACAAAGTTATAAATAGGAATAGGAATACAAATATACATAAATATTTAATATTTTTAAAACATAGACTTTGAAATCTTTTTATATATTTGCTAAAGATGTTGAAGTTAACTTCGTATAGATTAAGTATTATATTGTTTTCAGACATAGAGCAAAATAATTTAAATCTATTCGTTGTTATAGCAATACGATCCTGAATCGGACTAACGTTGTTCTTCACGTGAAGTTTTCTTGTGGAATAGTGCCATGGTAAGCTGAGTGCCATTTTAAGCAATTTGTTTTGACTAATTTGAGATTTTTTAAAATGCATTTTGGCACAAAAACTCCATTCAGGGCAGGCGTAGAGTAAAATAGCCTGAAATATAACTTTTACAATAATAATTTTATTTTCATTGCTGAGCTTAGAGTTTCTATTTAATAAGGGGTACAACAATTTTTTAAAATTGAATTTAGTGATATTATTGTTTATGTGATCCCTAAATAATAATTTCTTGTCTAGTATGACACCAAGGTATTTAACGTTGTTGGACCATGGGATATTAAAATCATTTATTCGAAGCTCAGAGCTAGGAAAGTAAAAAGGATTTCTTTTTCTAGTAAAAAAGATTGTTTGTGTTTTGCTATCGTATAATAGCGTATAACTAGCGTATAATATAACTGGTTTAATATAATTTATATTATATTATATATATAATAAGTCGGGGATTGGCCGAATCAGAACACAGTGCAGTAAGCTAGCTTAAAGTCTTCCGATTGTTCGGGTGATTTTTGCTGTCAATTACCAGCTTCTTCCCACCTTGTACGGTGCTCCGAGTCCGTCCATTGCTTAATAAGGCCTGCCACCATGTTGTCGCCTATGGCCACGTGGTTCTGGTCCACAGAATTATTCTGCTGATCCTTCTCTTGCTAAAGAATCAGCCTTTTCATTCTGTTCTATGCCAGAATGTCCTCGCACCCACATTAGCGCGAGCTCATTTGTCTAAGCTCTCCTATTGAGTTTGGTAAGACATTCTATGGCCAACCTGGAAGTAATGTCTGTCCGTTGCATGCACCTAATCACCGACTGATTGTCAAGAGCAATGACAATTTTCTAGCCGTTTACCCGGCCATCTATCAAGTGGTCCAGCGCATGCACTACACCAAGCATTTCCGCCTGGTATACAGACACGAACCACCCCAGCCGGTACACAGGATAGGTTAAACTCTTCTGATTAGACGCCTGACCCGGCTCTGCCATTCATCAGGGAGCCGTCTGTCCATCTGTTATTAGAGTTTTATAACATTTTTCTGTTATTCTCACTCTCTGCCTTCCGTCCATAGGCATACACGTCTCCCTGACATTTCACTGTGCCATGTCCACGATGCACATATGACCATGGAGGGGTGTTGCTCCGTGCCATGTATAATTTCGCAATATCCTTTGTGTCGGTTAGCGCTGCCGTTTTCTTTATTTCTAAATCCAACGGTAGCATACCTAACAAAATCTCCATTGCGCTTGTTGGAGTGGTGCGTATTGCACCTGTTATTCCAACACATGGCAGCCGTTGTACTCTGTCTAGTCGCTTTTTAATGGTTTTATGACTGACTTTTGTCCTCCAGATCACCGAAGCATACGTGATGACAGGTCTAACCATCATAGTGTAGATCCATTTCATAGCCTCTGGGTTTAGCCCCCATTTTAGACCACAAACGCGTCTACACTGAAACAGAAGCCTCTTGGCCTTTTGAATCCTGTCTCCCACATGTTCGTTCCAGTTCAGTTTACTATCGAGAGTTACCCCTAGATATTTAACTTTCGTGGACATGTTGATTTCAGCTCCAAAAAGTCTGAGTGGTTCTCTCCTCAGGCCTACCCTCTTTCTAGTAAAGAGAATATTGTCTGATTGCATACCCTATCGTGTGTATGCCCGATTCATCTAGTCTAGCCAAAAGTGAGTCCACAGTGATGTTCCACAGGGTTGGCAATAACACCCCTTCTTGAAGACATCCTCGACTTACTCTACCTCTAATCTTGACTCTACCGTTCTGCATGTTGACAGCCCTGTGCTTGAGCATATTTTCTACCCAATTTGTTATGGTTTACATTGCGCTCTGTCAGAGCCTCTCATAGCCTTCCAAAACATATTTTGCGAAATCACCCACGATGTCCATAAATGTGGCCATCGCGATGCCTCCTGAAAATAACTCTTTTTCAGCCACTCTAAATAATTTGTGAAGAGCACTCTCCGTATACATGCCTGCTCTATAAGCATATTGGCATCTACTCAGAGGATTATGCATCAGTGAAGTGCTCTCAAGGCAGTCAACCATCACTCTTTCCATCGTTTTCAAGAGGAAAGACGTAAGGCTAATCGGTCTGAACGACTTCGCCTCAGCATAATTTTTTTTCCAGGTTTCGTGAGAAAGACAACTTTCGCCTCTCTCCAGACTCTCGGAACGTGCCCAGTCGCTAAGCAAGTAAGGATTATACCCCACAGCCTGAACCCTGCATGCTTCTGAAATAGTTTCCACCCCAGAGCAGAAGTCTCTCCACGACTGCCTTTTACGGTCGTCGTATGAGGTTTTTCAGTTCTCTTTTCCGTGCCTTGTATTCTGCCCATGTTTCCAACATGTCCATAATGTTCTAACCTTCCTTGAAGGCCTTCCTAACCTTCTTCTTCAGAGATTCGAGTTCCGTATACAACCATGGCGTCGGATCACCCTCGTCTATTGAAGTTGTAGGACATGCCACCTCGTAAACTTCGACCATGGCCGAACTAAGATGCTTGACATGGCTTTCCACTTCCGCTGTATTCCCTGGTACTTTTATAGCTTTTTGGGTCAGTGTTTCCCTCAACTTCGCCTTATATTTCACAGGATCCGTGTTCTTGGGAATCCTGACCTTCCTGCTACTCTGCTGGCGTCGGATTCCGAACTAGACTTCAAACTGAATGGACCTGTGGTCCGACATGGTTAGCCTATCCACGACCCTCCAGTTTTCTATTCTGCTCAGAATCTTTCTGCAAATAAGAGTGACGTCAATGATTTCCGCTCGCCTTGCATCAACGAAAGTTGGCTGTACTCCTCTATTTGCTACCAACAGATTATACCTCTCCACAAATTCAAGCAGTTGCTCTCCTCTGTCATTGTTGTTGGTGCTTCCCCACGCAGTATTATGCGCGTTGGCATCACATCCTATGATCCCTCCAATGCCTCTTTCCTCACAGTACTTTACCAGGTTGTCCACCTCTTTTGAAGGTGGTTGGTACGGAGAGTCGTAAGGAAGATACGCTGAAGCCATCATACAAGTACCTGCACCATCCCCGATTCTCACAATGGTAAGATCCGGGGAACATAGGTGTGGCATATGTACCGCTAGTATACCATGTCTCACCAGGATACAGGTCCTCCGTCTGCCATCTGCCACCGTTTGGTACAGCGTGGCTTTCCGGTCTGAGAGACCTTTGATTCTATTGTGAAGAATCCAAGGTTCTTAAAGCATTGCTATGTCAATTCCATCATCCTCCATGCAACGCATCATCATTGCTGATGCTGTCCTACTATGGTGTAGATTGAGCTGTCACACCACGAGGTTTTCCTGGTACGGTCCCACCACCCGCCTTGGTGGTTCCTCCCTTGCAGAATTCTCCACCAGCCCCGTACCAGGGGTTTCGTCGAGCTCACCTTGCATCCTTTTGGAATTTGATGAGAGCTTAGTCATGGCCGCAGTTGAGTTTCCCCCCTGCCAGCCTGATTGCTTCCATCTCATCCGTCCGGCACCACGCAGTGAACTTGACGCCTCCTTTCTTTGCACCTCCGATCTTCGTTGCATTGCTAACTCTCCACTTAGAAGTGTCCGCAACGCACCGGTTCTGGGTCTGCAACCTCCTAAGGATGACCTCCTTGCTTTCGGAAGTACCATAAACAATGATAAACATCCTTCTAACGTCCTTTAATGCGTATAGTCGGTTGACCCGCAACTCAGCCCCTTCCCATAATTTCATGAGCTTTGGCACGGTTCGGCACGGCAATACCTTAGATGATGGGTTCTTGCACTTGAGTACAATAAATTCATTGATGGTATCGAGAGCCTCCAAAAGGGCGGATTTAAAGGCCGCCAACAGGGACTCTTCCAACTGACCATCGATGGAGCAATCAACGATGCCCATTAAGATATCCTTTTCCGCTACCGTAGCATAGGATGCACGGCCGCTTCCAATAACCCCTTCCGGGTTGGATTTCCCTCCCGCTGAAGCCTTTGACTTCGCGAACGCAACTCTTTGTATAGGCAAAGGTTTGCTACCGCTCGGTTTCTGGCTATCAGCCCTCCACGATTTCCACTGGCTATCGACTTTTGAGGGTCGTCCACCAACTTCCATCGTCCTTCCTTTATGTGGAAGGCTATCAACCTTAACAGGATGTCCACCTTCCCCGTCCTTAGCCGAAGATCTAACAGCCGTGAGCTGTCCACCTTTCGACTCACATGTTCGAGTCACCCCGTTAACGAATTCCAGGTTGTTCCCTGAATCTCTTACGCTCGTTCGTTTCCGGGGTGGACTCATCGCATGACATGCTTTGGAATTGGTCCGTCATTTTATTGACGGGGGACTCCAAAGCAATCTCCCCCGCGGCTGTGCCCGCCTTCTTACGCTTCCTCCTCCGCCTTTGCTTCTCCCTAGCAAGGAGCCGCTTAGCCTCGGACTCAGCTTTATTCCCTGGTGTTGCAGCTTCGACAGGTCTGGCTGACAATTTCACTCCTTTCGGAGTTTTATCGTCCACCAGGCCCGGCGGGTTACCTTGCGGCTTCCCGCACCCTTCCACGGTTAAATCCTTTTGGGATTCCACCGCTTCGGGACTCGTCCCCACAGCGCACCCTTCCTTTTTTTGTTTTGTTTTTTGGGTGTTCATAGAATATCCCACGAGTTAGGGAGAAAAACGGACCGAACGGACAGAGATCCCCATTATCCGCCCTACCCTACTTAAATACAACAGGGAGTGGGCTGCCCTGAGGAGACACCATTCGCGATCTAAGACCCCTAGACCCTACACCACCGGTGCAATCTCCCTCGGCATGGCGTCTACAACCTTAGAAATGGGGGGGGTGACTTTTGGTTCGTTGCTCCACAAAGCCTAACCCAATAGTCAGTGTGTCTTTGCAACTTAAGCCCCTACATCGCGTCAAGATTGTCACCCGTGCGTAGAGGATACGCTCGGATACGCTAGAGGATAAAAGCTATCGTTTCATGATCCGTGATTTTATAGCTTTTAAGCCTTTCACTTTTAAGAGTATTTCTATTTGAATATACCAAATCCATTAGTGTTTTTGAGCGTTCAATAATTCGAGTGTAGAGTTTATTTTTTGAGTCACGAATAAGTTGCAAAATATCTCGTTTAGTTTTCTACTTATTGTTGTGTTTCTACTCATATCGATGTTAAAGTCACCTAGAAAGATATTTTTATCACTGAATTCAAGCTTATCCAAGACAATGTTGCTCAAATAGTTAAGAAACCCAGTATCACTGCTATTTGGAGAATGATATAACACTTCAATGTGTCATTTCATGTCACAATTTATCAGCTTAATTATTATACACCACATATTTTGATTAGTGCTATATTTAATGTAACTGGTTTAATATAATATATATTATATATATATATAACTTTAAACTCGATATTTTTATGCTGACATATTAAGACTCCTCCAGTGTGGCGACTATGTGCGTCACATCTAACCGTATTGTAATAACACTATATGTGCTAACATTACTAATAACTAACACTATAATATGTAGTTCTTATTAATTTATTGCACTTGTCGATCGCGATTCTGAGCACAGCAAGATTAAAGGTTTCTTATCATTTATCAACACTTCGAGCTCAGTTTTGTTTGCAATCCTGCTGTTAATATTGAGGTGTTTGTTATACATACACCTTGGCTGCTATTTGCGGTTTCGAGAATTTGTTTGACAATAATTTTTGTACGCTGGGCATTGAACAGAAAAAGCATAGTGGTTTACATCCACATCTGATACTTTCTTTTTTAATAGCTCGTAACAATTTACACATCTTATTATGTCTGATTTGCAGTCTTTGTTATCATGTGTACCGCCTTACTTACTACACGTTATTTTATTTATGCATTCACTAGCTTAATGTTGAAAACACTTAAAGCATCTCATTATGCTAATGTGTTCAAAAACTCTGTAACTATCATATTCAATTTTGCAACAGTGTAGTTAGATGACAAACAGTCCTTTTTAGCAGCGGTTATGTGATGATAGCATCATAGGATGGATACAGATTTGAACCTTTTTCAATCGCACGCAATATTGGTGCTTTGTTAATTTCAAATCCAAAAATAATGCTAATGTCTCCTCATTTGTATACTGTTTTTCCTCGCTCGATGTTGGTGCACTTTTAAGAATTCGTTTTTTAGTTTTGCATATTTTTTATTTGCTCGCAATTGATGAAGAAAAGTTTCTTTCATTTTCACTTCCGATTTCATCAGTGTCAAGTTCTGTAGCGCTTTTTTAAATTTTTGACGAAAACAGATAATTTCTCTTCTATGTCCGATGGTATTTCTAAGTTTATTTTTCTTTGAACGGAGCTTAGAACTTCTTCCTGTTTTTTGTTTCTTAAATACTCCTCAGTCAATTCTTTATAACTGAATCTCTCCATGGATTTTGAATCAATTTATTTTTTTCCAATTGCAATGGCTGAGATATTATAGCAATAGATTGCATCCGAATATAACCCTTTCCATACCGTAGTGCTTTCATAAGCTCTATATCAAGTATCAGTACCTGTATCTATTTACTTATTACCTGCAGCAGTTCTATAAAGGTACAATTTAGGTAGAATGAAATGGGATGGATAAAAAAAACTTTAAATGCCTCAAAACTCCTAAACTGCACATGTTTCATGCAGGTAGAATGAAATGGGTTAATTAAAAAAACGCTAGGTACTATTTTAATTACCAGAACCTTTATATATGTTTTGTATATGCATCTGTCTTATAGAGTTGGAATAAAAAGGGTAAATAAAACTGAAAAATCCTTTAAATTGCATGCAAGAAATTACCTAAAGTTTAAATAGAATTTATCATTGCATACTTATATGGATGCGTGTAAAGTAGCGTCATCTGAATATTTGTGTGGGTAGTTTCAGCAAAACAAAAAAAGCTTCTACGGGGAGGGATCGTGAGGGGTATAAAAGTATATATGGGGTGAAAGAACATACAATCTCATACAATAACACTGTGGAACAAATTCAGGTTAGCAAAAGTTAGGTCGATCCTGAGAGTGAGAGGTGAAAATAGAGGCTGAATTAGAAGACCCGTATCGCGGCGTTTGTTTATGTTAGTTCGAATTTTTTTTTTAATCGACCTTCGAACTTTGCAGTCAAATGCCAATTTTCAACATATTGCTTATATGGGTTTTGGCTATAACTCGTCGAATAATTGATATTTTTTTCAATCTGTAAAACCCCAATTATTGCTAGAGACCTGTGCAACAATTAAAATTTTTTAAAAAATTGATTTAGAAAATTTTTGTGGTGCTTATGAAGCAACATGTTGGAAAAATTACTTTTTTTTCATGCTTTTTGAAAATATTTTCCACAAAACTAAGTTTTTTTTTGTTTCTGTTTGATCTATAATATGCTTCTCAGTTTCTTCAATAAATTTCATTTGAAAAGAAAATGGTCTTAGTCGATAATTTGCGTTAAAAATCCCAAAACCATTAAATAAATAGCGATGTAGGTAGAAGTAATTAAAAAGGGAAGTTCGAAGAATTAGGAATTAGTAAAACAACTTTTTTGTTTTCAACCACCGCACAGGTAGCGATTTTTTTTTTATTTCATACAAGCGAACTAATTTCAAAAATAAAGATTCAGTTAAGACTCGAAACTCAGCCCAATCTGATGTCTTTTAATATTCGCTAGGTCGTGATAAAATTCGCTATTTATTAATTTTTTTGGAACTTATTTCATTTTGGGAGTGATTTAAGTTGAGTGCATCGGTTTCATAAAAATAACAAAGAAACATTGTATAATATATATTGTATTAAAAATGTCGAAACCAAATTGTAAAATGGACCATTTTTGTAATGTTTGTGGACGTTTCATAGCAAGCGATGAAAAATGTGGCAATGCGAGTGATTTTTTTTTGGAAGCCTATAAACAATATTTCTGGCAAGATTTTATCACTGACGAAAACAATGCCCCTAAAAAAGTTTGCTTTAATTGCTATTCAACTCTTATGCAAACCAGTACAAACAGCATAACTGGAATAGTCGCATTGGACGGAAATGGCCTAAAAACAATAGGCTACACGAAAGTCTTGTTCCTGAAATGAAAATTTTGTTGCCGTTGCTCCACATTAAACTTGGCATTGCTAAAAAATTTTTGAAATGTATCGCAAAAACAGCAGTATTCACCCGCTTAAAAGACATTTTCCCAAGACTAAGTAACGCCAAAATTCAGGAAGGGGTTGTTAATGGTCCCGACATACGGAATCTAATGAGTCGTCAAGATTTTGACCAAGTTCTGACAGGCCGAGAATTAAATGCATGGCTCGCATTGAAAGCAGTCATTAAAGGACTTTTGGGTGAAGAACGAAAAGACAACTACAGGCAATCTATTGCAAACATGTTGGCAGCTTTCGATGAAATTGGGGTTAATATGTCTTACAAAATTCATCTCTTGCACCAGCATCTTGATCAACTCGCTCAACAGTTGCCAACTGAATCTGATGGGCAAGGCGAACGTTATAACCAAACTGCGCTTCCATTTGAAATTAGGTAACTATAGAGTGTGCATATTTTGAATTCCTAGATTTTTCTAATATCTTTGTCAGAGTGCACAATTTAAACATGTTAACGATTGAAAACTCTTTTCGTTTCAGGTAAAGAGGAAAGAAATCTCCAGATGCAATACTCGCTGAAATTTGTTGGTGGTATAAAAACACCTTTGAAGAAGAGGAAGACGAGGAGAAAGAGGAAGAAGGGGAAGACAAAGATGAAATTCCAGAATATCTGTTGGACGAAATAATCCACCTTTCTGATGAAGATGACGATGACCAAGATATTAGAGAGAGCAGTGATGTTGATCCACAGCCGCCTGCTAAACGGCAACTGGCCAAATCATTAATTTAATTTATTTAATTTTTTTACTTAAAACTTTTCATAACTAACATTTCAAAATTATATTTTTTCCATATTTTTATAATTCTTTTTCAATGTTTCTTCAAAACCAACACTGAGCAAAATTGGTACATAAAAAATGAGAAGTAAATTAATATTAAGCTGGAAAACGCAAGTTTGGTTGATTGTTGAAGATGATTGTTTTCTTTTCAAATGAAATTTATTGAGGAAACTGAGGAGCATATTATAGACCAAACAGAAAGCAAAAAATACTTAGTTTTGTGGAAAATATTTTCAAAAAGCATGAAAAAAAAAATTATTTTTCCAACATTTTGCTTCATAAGCACCACAAAAATTTTCTAAATCAATTTTTTAAAAAATTTTAATTGTTGCACAGATCTCTAGCAATAGTTTGGCTTTTACAGATTGAAAAAATATCAATTAGTCGACGAGTTATAGCCAAAAAACCATATAAACAATATGCTGAAAATCGGCATTTGACTGCAAAGTTCGAAGGTCGATTAAAAAAAATCCGAACTAACATAAACAAACGCCGCGATACGGGTCTTCTAATTTAGCCTCTATTTTCACCCCTCACTCTCAGAATCGACCTAACTATTGCTAATCTGAATTTGATCCACAGTGTAATTTAACGATAATCCAACCAACCTAGCAAAAAAAAATGCAATCCTCTTGATTATAGTTTGCGAGCAATGGCCATTCATTTTTGATGAAAAAATAAAAACTCACCTTTTTCTGAAATCAGCAAAAATAGTTGTGTTTAACCGCATGTAACGCCCACAATTTTAGATATTTTGACCTAAATTTTTGGCTACCTAGCTTTGGATATATTGACTACAAAATGGTGCAACAATTTTATAAATCGGTTACCACAAAAAATGGGTATTTTGGCCAATGGATTTAATTCTTGAGCCACACAACGTCGGGAAGGTTCTATCACTGATTTTAATGCATTTTTTGTTTCTCTATTATTTCTGTTCACATCGTTTTTTGGCTTCGTTACTACCTTATTTGAGTTCTTTTTTACTAACGTATTTTCGCATATGACAGTTCACTTCCATTACAATTGCTAGCATTGCTAGTGCATTGTATTGGCTGTATTTTAAGTTGATCCATGTCATTGTTTATCTCTTTGTTTACTTCTTCAACGATTTGTTTTTTCATTTCTTCATATTTAATTTCAAGTTGCAAGTTTCAATCGTTTTTAAACTTTTGGCACTTCTTCGCAAGCAAATTTTCAATATTGTCTTTTATATCATTTTTTTTTAAATTTAGTTTCTTTAGTATTTTTAATTAAGTGTTTTATTTCTAGAAATTTCATAGTTTCACAGTTAACGCAGAATTTTCTTGTGCAATTATCATGGGGAAGCTGTAAAGCACATTCTTTGCATAACGTGATATTACGGCATTTATTTTTAGTATGTCCTAGCTTCTGACAATTGACGCATTGCATGGGATTAGAAATGTGCTCTCTCCTTTTTCCCAGCCAAGTTTAAGGGACTCTGAACGACGAATCAAATCAAAAGTTATTATGGCAGCTCCTGTAGCAACAAGTGCTTCATTTTCTTTCTTCATAATTTTTCTAATGCTGATAACTTATTAATCAGATAGGGATTCAATTAGATCTTGCTCAGAGATGTCAATTATCTTTCTCGAAAAAATACGGCCTCTGTTGACTTGAGGTTGGCATGATTTGTAACATTAACACGAACACTGTCAATCCATGTTCCCTTCAGGAATTTGCTGGCACTTGTCATATCTTCAGTCTTTAAAAGCAGATCTCCTTAACGTAACTCGGTCACTTCAGTACAGTCTCTTGCTATGAATTTGAGGCTTTTTTCAACTTGAAATACATTATAAGAGGCAAGAGGACGAGCGCTTTCTTCGTTTGTTATGCCAACAGCAGATATCACTAGGTAGCGTGGTATACGATCATCGTTCTGAATTTTGGAAGTGGTCTTGATACGCCTTTTTTTATTGTTCGCAACGTTTAGAGTTAGGTTGGCATCCAATAGGATGAACATATTGTTAAAGGGGGGCCAACTTCATTCATTTTGCGACTTGAAAAACATCAAATGATTGTTAAATCAAATAACAATCCGGAAAAAACGTTAATTGTAAAAAAAAGAAACATAAATTTAATGAAAAACACTCAGAAGATCTGCACAAAACACAATAGCAGTGTGTATTCAGAAAACCGAGAGAGAGAAGAAGCTTACGCGGCGATTGCCTGAGCAAAACTCGATATATAATTCATGTTTGCATAGATTGTATAAACAAGTTCACATACATAATATATAAATATGCTTAGTACTTATCAAAGTTAATTCAGCGGCGTGGATTTAGTTGGGTGTTCTGTGTTCGGTTCTCACTCCGGTAGCTTCGTTTGCCTTGTGTGTTGTTATTGTGTATGCAAGTGCACGTACATATTTTGTGTATATGTATGTATGTTTAAGCAAGTGGACGTACAAATTTTGTGTATGTGTTATTCTTGTTTAAGCAATTGGACGTGCATATTTTGTGTATATGAATGTATATGGTAGTTGTTAAGCAAGTTCACATACATATACATACATACAAAATTGATCAGTCAAACCGTTCGGTGTTCTTTTAAAACGCTCCGCAAAGTTCTTCACCACTGAAAAAGTGCAAGTGCTAGTTTAAATACAAAAAAATAAGAATAAGCGCATTTAAAGAAGCAAACTAAAACTGCAAAAAAAAAAAAAAAATTGGCCCAATAAAATAATAACAATAAAAAGGTGTTACTGTTCAACAAAGTGCATGTGCTAGTTAACAACAGTTAAAGAAAAAAAAAAACAAAACAAAAAAAAAAAAAATAAAAAGAGCATACAACAAGCAAACTGAAACGGCAAAAAAAAAATTGACCCAACAAAATAATAATCAATAAAAAAGTGCACTGTTTGCTATTTGCAGTTTAAATAACTCTGTTTATTAACATAATATAACAAATATTTAATAAAGTGAAAAAATGGAAAAAGCCGCATATAGAAAACGCTACAGTCAGCTGCAACGCCAGCCGTGCGAGAAAACTACCGCGAAAAGAGGAAGGAAGAGAGGCGCCTTTTGAGACGGAAGAAAAGAGAGCAGGAAAAGCGTGAGCGTGTGGAACTAGAGGTATACCAGGGCAAGAAGGATGCACGAAAATTCTATCAACAGGTTAAGCATCTAACCCAAGGTTTCAAGAACGGAGCATCTACTTGTAGACACGAAAATGGAGATCTGAATACGGATACGCAGTATGTGCTGAGATTGTGGAGACGGCACTTCTCCAATTTACTTACTGGCGACGATTCCATCAATGCCGCCCATGGAGAGCGCAGTTCAGAGCCACCAATCAACGATGACGGAGTGGAAGTACCACCACCTTTTCATGAAAAGGTTCGAGTTGCTATCCACCGACTCAAAAACAATAAAGCAGCGGGTGCTGACTGCCTGTCAGCTGAATTGCTAAAAACCGGCGGCGATGAATTAATAAGGCGCATGCATCAGCTCATCAGCAAATTATGGCTAGAAGAAAGCAACCCCGACGATTGGAACCTCAGTGTACTGTGCCCTATACTGAAGAAAGGAGACCCAACAATCTGCTCAAGTTATAGAGGTATCAGTCTTATTTCCATCGCATATAAGGTTCTCTCAAGCGTCCTGTGTGAAAGATTAAAGCCGATTACAAAAACACTGATTGGACCTTATCAGTGTGGCTTTCGACCTGGTAAGTCCACCATAGACCAGATTTTCACGCTACGACAAATCCTGGAGAAAACCCACGAAAATCAAATTGACACACACCATCTCTTTGTCGATTTTAAAGCTGCGTTCGATAGCCCGAGAAGGGATACGAAAGGATACACAACAATGTCTGAGTTCGGTATACCTGCAAAGTTGATAAGACTTTGCAGAATGACGTTGAGCAACACACGCAGCTCCGTCAAGGTAGGAATGACCGCCTGAAACCTTCAATACCGATAGAGGTTTCAGGCAAGGCGATCCACTGTCTTGCGGTCTCTTTAACATCTTCATGGAGGATCCCCTCCACGATCCCGTACGAAAGGCCGGTGTGCATCGTAATGGCACCATTTTCTACAAAGGCGTCCAGCCCCTTGCGTACGTTGATGATATTGATATTGTCGGCAGAACCAAGAGAGATGTTACCGCTGCTTTCGCCGCTATCGAAAAGGAATCAGCCAAAGTGGGTTTAACGATAATTGAGGGTAAAACTAAATATATGATGTCTACAAACAAGGGAGCGCGGCGTTTAAACTCGCACGTCTCATCCGGCAGCTATAACTTTGAAGTAGTCAAGGAGTTCGTTTACCTTGGCACCTCCATTAATACCAAAACCGAAATCAGCCTGGAGATAAAGCGCAGAACAATAATTGCTAATAGGTGCTACTACGGGCTCAGTAAGCAACTAAGTGCCAGAGCCCTCTCTCGATCAACAAAACTAACACTCTACAAGACGCTCGTTCTACCTGTGCTGCTTTATGGCGCTGAGGCATGGATAGTTTCGCAAACTGACGCAGCCGCTCTGGGGGTATTCGAGAGAAAAGTTCTTCGCAAAATCTTCGGTCCTGTTCGAGTCGGCGATGACTATCGTATCCGAATGAACCACGAGCTGTATGAGCTCTTGAGCTCTACGATGACATTGTCGTTGTTTGGCGTATAACTGTGCAGCGACTACGCTGGCTGGGTCATGTCCATATCGTATGGGCGACGAAGCGCCAGCGAAAAAGGTGCTCGAGGCGAGGGTCGCTGGTCAACGACGACGAAGGAGACCATGCCTCCGATGGATGGACCAGGAAGAGGCGCCTGGCGAGAGCGGATCAGGTCGGCTGAAACCCGGACACGGGTTGTTACGACCACCTAAGTAAGCAAGTAAGAAAAAATGGAAAAAATTTGCGCTTCGTCTTCTTGCTCCGTCGATGACCGTAATGCACCTTTGGTGGCAAGAAAAGGTCTTTGTGGAAAATCATTCCACGTCCTATGTATTGGCCTATCCAAGAGGAGCCAAACATACATAAATGACTATTTAGCAAACTTTGTATTCTATTGTGATGAATGTAAAGTAATCACTCTTTCTCATGTTCTCCTCGCGGTACAGTGCCTTAGTGACACGATAAATGCAATAAGATCTGACAATAAGCTTTATGTAAAAAAAAATGTTGAGCAGACCTCGAAACTGGAGATAGTGATCAAAACGGCTGATGAGCTCGATAGTCTTTTTGACACAGAAAAAATTAACATGGACTTGAAACTGGATAAAATCTTAAAAAGTATTACAAAAGTTGCAGACTCTACGGCCGGTTACTTAAATACAGTGAACTATTGTGAAGAATCCAAGGTTCTTAAAGCATTGCTATGTCAATTCCATCATCCTCCATGCAACGCATCATCATTGCTGATGCTGTCCTACTATGGTGTAGATTGAGCTGTCACACCACGAGGTTTTCCTGGTACGGTCCCACCACCCGCCTTGGTGGTTCCTCCCTTGCAGAATTCTCCACCAGCCCCGTACCAGGGGTTTCGTCGAGCTCACCTTGCATCCTTTTGGAATTTGATGAGAGCTTAGTCATGGCCGCAGTTGAGTTTCCCCCCTGCCAGCCTGATTGCTTCCATCTCATCCGTCCGGCACCACGCAGTGAACTTGACGCCTCCTTTCTTTGCACCTCCGATCTTCGTTGCATTGCTAACTCTCCACTTAGAAGTGTCCGCAACGCACCGGTTCTGGGTCTGCAACCTCCTAAGGATGACCTCCTTGCTTTCGGAAGTACCATAAACAATGATAAACATCCTTCTAACGTCCTTTAATGCGTATAGTCGGTTGACCCGCAACTCAGCCCCTTCCCATAATTTCATGAGCTTTGGCACGGTTCGGCACGGCAATACCTTAGATGATGGGTTCTTGCACTTGAGTACAATAAATTCATTGATGGTATCGAGAGCCTCCAAAAGGGCGGATTTAAAGGCCGCCAACAGGGACTCTTCCAACTGACCATCGATGGAGCAATCAACGATGCCCATTAAGATATCCTTTTCCGCTACCGTAGCATAGGATGCACGGCCGCTTCCAATAACCCCTTCCGGGTTGGATTTCCCTCCCGCTGAAGCCTTTGACTTCGCGAACGCAACTCTTTGTATAGGCAAAGGTTTGCTACCGCTCGGTTTCTGGCTATCAGCCCTCCACGATTTCCACTGGCTATCGACTTTTGAGGGTCGTCCACCAACTTCCATCGTCCTTCCTTTATGTGGAAGGCTATCAACCTTAACAGGATGTCCACCTTCCCCGTCCTTAGCCGAAGATCTAACAGCCGTGAGCTGTCCACCTTTCGACTCACATGTTCGAGTCACCCCGTTAACGAATTCCAGGTTGTTCCCTGAATCTCTTACGCTCGTTCGTTTCCGGGGTGGACTCATCGCATGACATGCTTTGGAATTGGTCCGTCATTTTATTGACGGGGGACTCCAAAGCAATCTCCCCCGCGGCTGTGCCCGCCTTCTT
Organism: Coremacera marginata; assembly: GCA_914767935.1. Classification (NCBI taxonomy): domain Eukaryota; kingdom Metazoa; phylum Arthropoda; class Insecta; order Diptera; family Sciomyzidae; genus Coremacera; species Coremacera marginata. Next base: position 77,294,139 of record OU612044.1, on the reverse strand, counting down.
ACGCTTCCTCCTCCGCCTTTGCTTCTCCCTAGCAAGGAGCCGCTTAGCCTCGGACTCAGCTTTATTCCCTGGTGTTGCAGCTTCGACAGGTCTGGCTGACAATTTCACTCCTTTCGGAGTTTTATCGTCCACCAGGCCCGGCGGGTTACCTTGCGGCTTCCCGCACCCTTCCACGGTTAAATCCTTTTGGGATTCCACCGCTTCGGGACTCGTCCCCACAGCGCACCCTTCCTTTTTTTGTTTTGTTTTTTGGGTGTTCATAGAATATCCCACGAGTTAGGGAGAAAAACGGACCGAACGGACAGAGATCCCCATTATCCGCCCTACCCTACTTAAATACAACAGGGAGTGGGCTGCCCTGAGGAGACACCATTCGCGATCTAAGACCCCTAGACCCTACACCACCGGTGCAATCTCCCTCGGCATGGCGTCTACAACCTTAGAAATGGGGGGGGTGACTTTTGGTTCGTTGCTCCACAAAGCCTAACCCAATAGTCAGTGTGTCTTTGCAACTTAAGCCCCTACATCGCGTCAAGATTGTCACCCGTGCGTAGAGGATACGCTCGGATACGCTAGAGGATAAAAGCTATCGTTTCATGATCCGTGATTTTATAGCTTTTAAGCCTTTCACTTTTAAGAGTATTTCTATTTGAATATACCAAATCCATTAGTGTTTTTGAGCGTTCAATAATTCGAGTGTAGAGTTTATTTTTTGAGTCACGAATAAGTTGCAAAATATCTCGTTTAGTTTTCTACTTATTGTTGTGTTTCTACTCATATCGATGTTAAAGTCACCTAGAAAGATATTTTTATCACTGAATTCAAGCTTATCCAAGACAATGTTGCTCAAATAGTTAAGAAACCCAGTATCACTGCTATTTGGAGAATGATATAACACTTCAATGTGTCATTTCATGTCACAATTTATCAGCTTAATTATTATACACCACATATTTTGATTAGTGCTATATTTAATGTAACTGGTTTAATATAATATATATTATATATATATATAACTTTAAACTCGATATTTTTATGCTGACATATTAAGACTCCTCCAGTGTGGCGACTATGTGCGTCACATCTAACCGTATTGTAATAACACTATATGTGCTAACATTACTAATAACTAACACTATAATATGTAGTTCTTATTAATTTATTGCACTTGTCGATCGCGATTCTGAGCACAGCAAGATTAAAGGTTTCTTATCATTTATCAACACTTCGAGCTCAGTTTTGTTTGCAATCCTGCTGTTAATATTGAGGTGTTTGTTATACATACACCTTGGCTGCTATTTGCGGTTTCGAGAATTTGTTTGACAATAATTTTTGTACGCTGGGCATTGAACAGAAAAAGCATAGTGGTTTACATCCACATCTGATACTTTCTTTTTTAATAGCTCGTAACAATTTACACATCTTATTATGTCTGATTTGCAGTCTTTGTTATCATGTGTACCGCCTTACTTACTACACGTTATTTTATTTATGCATTCACTAGCTTAATGTTGAAAACACTTAAAGCATCTCATTATGCTAATGTGTTCAAAAACTCTGTAACTATCATATTCAATTTTGCAACAGTGTAGTTAGATGACAAACAGTCCTTTTTAGCAGCGGTTATGTGATGATAGCATCATAGGATGGATACAGATTTGAACCTTTTTCAATCGCACGCAATATTGGTGCTTTGTTAATTTCAAATCCAAAAATAATGCTAATGTCTCCTCATTTGTATACTGTTTTTCCTCGCTCGATGTTGGTGCACTTTTAAGAATTCGTTTTTTAGTTTTGCATATTTTTTATTTGCTCGCAATTGATGAAGAAAAGTTTCTTTCATTTTCACTTCCGATTTCATCAGTGTCAAGTTCTGTAGCGCTTTTTTAAATTTTTGACGAAAACAGATAATTTCTCTTCTATGTCCGATGGTATTTCTAAGTTTATTTTTCTTTGAACGGAGCTTAGAACTTCTTCCTGTTTTTTGTTTCTTAAATACTCCTCAGTCAATTCTTTATAACTGAATCTCTCCATGGATTTTGAATCAATTTATTTTTTTCCAATTGCAATGGCTGAGATATTATAGCAATAGATTGCATCCGAATATAACCCTTTCCATACCGTAGTGCTTTCATAAGCTCTATATCAAGTATCAGTACCTGTATCTATTTACTTATTACCTGCAGCAGTTCTATAAAGGTACAATTTAGGTAGAATGAAATGGGATGGATAAAAAAAACTTTAAATGCCTCAAAACTCCTAAACTGCACATGTTTCATGCAGGTAGAATGAAATGGGTTAATTAAAAAAACGCTAGGTACTATTTTAATTACCAGAACCTTTATATATGTTTTGTATATGCATCTGTCTTATAGAGTTGGAATAAAAAGGGTAAATAAAACTGAAAAATCCTTTAAATTGCATGCAAGAAATTACCTAAAGTTTAAATAGAATTTATCATTGCATACTTATATGGATGCGTGTAAAGTAGCGTCATCTGAATATTTGTGTGGGTAGTTTCAGCAAAACAAAAAAAGCTTCTACGGGGAGGGATCGTGAGGGGTATAAAAGTATATATGGGGTGAAAGAACATACAATCTCATACAATAACACTGTGGAACAAATTCAGGTTAGCAAAAGTTAGGTCGATCCTGAGAGTGAGAGGTGAAAATAGAGGCTGAATTAGAAGACCCGTATCGCGGCGTTTGTTTATGTTAGTTCGAATTTTTTTTTTAATCGACCTTCGAACTTTGCAGTCAAATGCCAATTTTCAACATATTGCTTATATGGGTTTTGGCTATAACTCGTCGAATAATTGATATTTTTTTCAATCTGTAAAACCCCAATTATTGCTAGAGACCTGTGCAACAATTAAAATTTTTTAAAAAATTGATTTAGAAAATTTTTGTGGTGCTTATGAAGCAACATGTTGGAAAAATTACTTTTTTTTCATGCTTTTTGAAAATATTTTCCACAAAACTAAGTTTTTTTTTGTTTCTGTTTGATCTATAATATGCTTCTCAGTTTCTTCAATAAATTTCATTTGAAAAGAAAATGGTCTTAGTCGATAATTTGCGTTAAAAATCCCAAAACCATTAAATAAATAGCGATGTAGGTAGAAGTAATTAAAAAGGGAAGTTCGAAGAATTAGGAATTAGTAAAACAACTTTTTTGTTTTCAACCACCGCACAGGTAGCGATTTTTTTTTTATTTCATACAAGCGAACTAATTTCAAAAATAAAGATTCAGTTAAGACTCGAAACTCAGCCCAATCTGATGTCTTTTAATATTCGCTAGGTCGTGATAAAATTCGCTATTTATTAATTTTTTTGGAACTTATTTCATTTTGGGAGTGATTTAAGTTGAGTGCATCGGTTTCATAAAAATAACAAAGAAACATTGTATAATATATATTGTATTAAAAATGTCGAAACCAAATTGTAAAATGGACCATTTTTGTAATGTTTGTGGACGTTTCATAGCAAGCGATGAAAAATGTGGCAATGCGAGTGATTTTTTTTTGGAAGCCTATAAACAATATTTCTGGCAAGATTTTATCACTGACGAAAACAATGCCCCTAAAAAAGTTTGCTTTAATTGCTATTCAACTCTTATGCAAACCAGTACAAACAGCATAACTGGAATAGTCGCATTGGACGGAAATGGCCTAAAAACAATAGGCTACACGAAAGTCTTGTTCCTGAAATGAAAATTTTGTTGCCGTTGCTCCACATTAAACTTGGCATTGCTAAAAAATTTTTGAAATGTATCGCAAAAACAGCAGTATTCACCCGCTTAAAAGACATTTTCCCAAGACTAAGTAACGCCAAAATTCAGGAAGGGGTTGTTAATGGTCCCGACATACGGAATCTAATGAGTCGTCAAGATTTTGACCAAGTTCTGACAGGCCGAGAATTAAATGCATGGCTCGCATTGAAAGCAGTCATTAAAGGACTTTTGGGTGAAGAACGAAAAGACAACTACAGGCAATCTATTGCAAACATGTTGGCAGCTTTCGATGAAATTGGGGTTAATATGTCTTACAAAATTCATCTCTTGCACCAGCATCTTGATCAACTCGCTCAACAGTTGCCAACTGAATCTGATGGGCAAGGCGAACGTTATAACCAAACTGCGCTTCCATTTGAAATTAGGTAACTATAGAGTGTGCATATTTTGAATTCCTAGATTTTTCTAATATCTTTGTCAGAGTGCACAATTTAAACATGTTAACGATTGAAAACTCTTTTCGTTTCAGGTAAAGAGGAAAGAAATCTCCAGATGCAATACTCGCTGAAATTTGTTGGTGGTATAAAAACACCTTTGAAGAAGAGGAAGACGAGGAGAAAGAGGAAGAAGGGGAAGACAAAGATGAAATTCCAGAATATCTGTTGGACGAAATAATCCACCTTTCTGATGAAGATGACGATGACCAAGATATTAGAGAGAGCAGTGATGTTGATCCACAGCCGCCTGCTAAACGGCAACTGGCCAAATCATTAATTTAATTTATTTAATTTTTTTACTTAAAACTTTTCATAACTAACATTTCAAAATTATATTTTTTCCATATTTTTATAATTCTTTTTCAATGTTTCTTCAAAACCAACACTGAGCAAAATTGGTACATAAAAAATGAGAAGTAAATTAATATTAAGCTGGAAAACGCAAGTTTGGTTGATTGTTGAAGATGATTGTTTTCTTTTCAAATGAAATTTATTGAGGAAACTGAGGAGCATATTATAGACCAAACAGAAAGCAAAAAATACTTAGTTTTGTGGAAAATATTTTCAAAAAGCATGAAAAAAAAAATTATTTTTCCAACATTTTGCTTCATAAGCACCACAAAAATTTTCTAAATCAATTTTTTAAAAAATTTTAATTGTTGCACAGATCTCTAGCAATAGTTTGGCTTTTACAGATTGAAAAAATATCAATTAGTCGACGAGTTATAGCCAAAAAACCATATAAACAATATGCTGAAAATCGGCATTTGACTGCAAAGTTCGAAGGTCGATTAAAAAAAATCCGAACTAACATAAACAAACGCCGCGATACGGGTCTTCTAATTTAGCCTCTATTTTCACCCCTCACTCTCAGAATCGACCTAACTATTGCTAATCTGAATTTGATCCACAGTGTAATTTAACGATAATCCAACCAACCTAGCAAAAAAAAATGCAATCCTCTTGATTATAGTTTGCGAGCAATGGCCATTCATTTTTGATGAAAAAATAAAAACTCACCTTTTTCTGAAATCAGCAAAAATAGTTGTGTTTAACCGCATGTAACGCCCACAATTTTAGATATTTTGACCTAAATTTTTGGCTACCTAGCTTTGGATATATTGACTACAAAATGGTGCAACAATTTTATAAATCGGTTACCACAAAAAATGGGTATTTTGGCCAATGGATTTAATTCTTGAGCCACACAACGTCGGGAAGGTTCTATCACTGATTTTAATGCATTTTTTGTTTCTCTATTATTTCTGTTCACATCGTTTTTTGGCTTCGTTACTACCTTATTTGAGTTCTTTTTTACTAACGTATTTTCGCATATGACAGTTCACTTCCATTACAATTGCTAGCATTGCTAGTGCATTGTATTGGCTGTATTTTAAGTTGATCCATGTCATTGTTTATCTCTTTGTTTACTTCTTCAACGATTTGTTTTTTCATTTCTTCATATTTAATTTCAAGTTGCAAGTTTCAATCGTTTTTAAACTTTTGGCACTTCTTCGCAAGCAAATTTTCAATATTGTCTTTTATATCATTTTTTTTTAAATTTAGTTTCTTTAGTATTTTTAATTAAGTGTTTTATTTCTAGAAATTTCATAGTTTCACAGTTAACGCAGAATTTTCTTGTGCAATTATCATGGGGAAGCTGTAAAGCACATTCTTTGCATAACGTGATATTACGGCATTTATTTTTAGTATGTCCTAGCTTCTGACAATTGACGCATTGCATGGGATTAGAAATGTGCTCTCTCCTTTTTCCCAGCCAAGTTTAAGGGACTCTGAACGACGAATCAAATCAAAAGTTATTATGGCAGCTCCTGTAGCAACAAGTGCTTCATTTTCTTTCTTCATAATTTTTCTAATGCTGATAACTTATTAATCAGATAGGGATTCAATTAGATCTTGCTCAGAGATGTCAATTATCTTTCTCGAAAAAATACGGCCTCTGTTGACTTGAGGTTGGCATGATTTGTAACATTAACACGAACACTGTCAATCCATGTTCCCTTCAGGAATTTGCTGGCACTTGTCATATCTTCAGTCTTTAAAAGCAGATCTCCTTAACGTAACTCGGTCACTTCAGTACAGTCTCTTGCTATGAATTTGAGGCTTTTTTCAACTTGAAATACATTATAAGAGGCAAGAGGACGAGCGCTTTCTTCGTTTGTTATGCCAACAGCAGATATCACTAGGTAGCGTGGTATACGATCATCGTTCTGAATTTTGGAAGTGGTCTTGATACGCCTTTTTTTATTGTTCGCAACGTTTAGAGTTAGGTTGGCATCCAATAGGATGAACATATTGTTAAAGGGGGGCCAACTTCATTCATTTTGCGACTTGAAAAACATCAAATGATTGTTAAATCAAATAACAATCCGGAAAAAACGTTAATTGTAAAAAAAAGAAACATAAATTTAATGAAAAACACTCAGAAGATCTGCACAAAACACAATAGCAGTGTGTATTCAGAAAACCGAGAGAGAGAAGAAGCTTACGCGGCGATTGCCTGAGCAAAACTCGATATATAATTCATGTTTGCATAGATTGTATAAACAAGTTCACATACATAATATATAAATATGCTTAGTACTTATCAAAGTTAATTCAGCGGCGTGGATTTAGTTGGGTGTTCTGTGTTCGGTTCTCACTCCGGTAGCTTCGTTTGCCTTGTGTGTTGTTATTGTGTATGCAAGTGCACGTACATATTTTGTGTATATGTATGTATGTTTAAGCAAGTGGACGTACAAATTTTGTGTATGTGTTATTCTTGTTTAAGCAATTGGACGTGCATATTTTGTGTATATGAATGTATATGGTAGTTGTTAAGCAAGTTCACATACATATACATACATACAAAATTGATCAGTCAAACCGTTCGGTGTTCTTTTAAAACGCTCCGCAAAGTTCTTCACCACTGAAAAAGTGCAAGTGCTAGTTTAAATACAAAAAAATAAGAATAAGCGCATTTAAAGAAGCAAACTAAAACTGCAAAAAAAAAAAAAAAATTGGCCCAATAAAATAATAACAATAAAAAGGTGTTGCTGTTCAACAAAGTGCATGTGCTAGTTAACAACAGTTAAAGAAAAAAAAAAACAAAACAAAAAAAAAAAAAATAAAAAGAGCATACAACAAGCAAACTGAAACGGCAAAAAAAAAATTGACCCAACAAAATAATAATCAATAAAAAAGTGCACTGTTTGCTATTTGCAGTTTAAATAACTCTGTTTATTAACATAATATAACAAATATTTAATAAAGTGAAAAAATGGAAAAAGCCGCATATAGAAAACGCTACAGTCAGCTGCAACGCCAGCCGTGCGAGAAAACTACCGCGAAAAGAGGAAGGAAGAGAGGCGCCTTTTGAGACGGAAGAAAAGAGAGCAGGAAAAGCGTGAGCGTGTGGAACTAGAGGTATACCAGGGCAAGAAGGATGCACGAAAATTCTATCAACAGGTTAAGCATCTAACCCAAGGTTTCAAGAACGGAGCATCTACTTGTAGACACGAAAATGGAGATCTGAATACGGATACGCAGTATGTGCTGAGATTGTGGAGACGGCACTTCTCCAATTTACTTACTGGCGACGATTCCATCAATGCCGCCCATGGAGAGCGCAGTTCAGAGCCACCAATCAACGATGACGGAGTGGAAGTACCACCACCTTTTCATGAAAAGGTTCGAGTTGCTATCCACCGACTCAAAAACAATAAAGCAGCGGGTGCTGACTGCCTGTCAGCTGAATTGCTAAAAACCGGCGGCGATGAATTAATAAGGCGCATGCATCAGCTCATCAGCAAATTATGGCTAGAAGAAAGCAACCCCGACGATTGGAACCTCAGTGTACTGTGCCCTATACTGAAGAAAGGAGACCCAACAATCTGCTCAAGTTATAGAGGTATCAGTCTTATTTCCATCGCATATAAGGTTCTCTCAAGCGTCCTGTGTGAAAGATTAAAGCCGATTACAAAAACACTGATTGGACCTTATCAGTGTGGCTTTCGACCTGGTAAGTCCACCATAGACCAGATTTTCACGCTACGACAAATCCTGGAGAAAACCCACGAAAATCAAATTGACACACACCATCTCTTTGTCGATTTTAAAGCTGCGTTCGATAGCCCGAGAAGGGATACGAAAGGATACACAACAATGTCTGAGTTCGGTATACCTGCAAAGTTGATAAGACTTTGCAGAATGACGTTGAGCAACACACGCAGCTCCGTCAAGGTAGGAATGACCGCCTGAAACCTTCAATACCGATAGAGGTTTCAGGCAAGGCGATCCACTGTCTTGCGGTCTCTTTAACATCTTCATGGAGGATCCCCTCCACGATCCCGTACGAAAGGCCGGTGTGCATCGTAATGGCACCATTTTCTACAAAGGCGTCCAGCCCCTTGCGTACGTTGATGATATTGATATTGTCGGCAGAACCAAGAGAGATGTTACCGCTGCTTTCGCCGCTATCGAAAAGGAATCAGCCAAAGTGGGTTTAACGATAATTGAGGGTAAAACTAAATATATGATGTCTACAAACAAGGGAGCGCGGCGTTTAAACTCGCACGTCTCATCCGGCAGCTATAACTTTGAAGTAGTCAAGGAGTTCGTTTACCTTGGCACCTCCATTAATACCAAAACCGAAATCAGCCTGGAGATAAAGCGCAGAACAATAATTGCTAATAGGTGCTACTACGGGCTCAGTAAGCAACTAAGTGCCAGAGCCCTCTCTCGATCAACAAAACTAACACTCTACAAGACGCTCGTTCTACCTGTGCTGCTTTATGGCGCTGAGGCATGGATAGTTTCGCAAACTGACGCAGCCGCTCTGGGGGTATTCGAGAGAAAAGTTCTTCGCAAAATCTTCGGTCCTGTTCGAGTCGGCGATGACTATCGTATCCGAATGAACCACGAGCTGTATGAGCTCTTGAGCTCTACGATGACATTGTCGTTGTTTGGCGTATAACTGTGCAGCGACTACGCTGGCTGGGTCATGTCCATATCGTATGGGCGACGAAGCGCCAGCGAAAAAGGTGCTCGAGGCGAGGGTCGCTGGTCAACGACGACGAAGGAGACCATGCCTCCGATGGATGGACCAGGAAGAGGCGCCTGGCGAGAGCGGATCAGGTCGGCTGAAACCCGGACACGGGTTGTTACGACCACCTAAGTAAGCAAGTAAGAAAAAATGGAAAAAATTTGCGCTTCGTCTTCTTGCTCCGTCGATGACCGTAATGCACCTTTGGTGGCAAGAAAAGGTCTTTGTGGAAAATCATTCCACGTCCTATGTATTGGCCTATCCAAGAGGAGCCAAACATACATAAATGACTATTTAGCAAACTTTGTATTCTATTGTGATGAATGTAAAGTAATCACTCTTTCTCATGTTCTCCTCGCGGTACAGTGCCTTAGTGACACGATAAATGCAATAAGATCTGACAATAAGCTTTATGTAAAAAAAAATGTTGAGCAGACCTCGAAACTGGAGATAGTGATCAAAACGGCTGATGAGCTCGATAGTCTTTTTGACACAGAAAAAATTAACATGGACTTGAAACTGGATAAAATCTTAAAAAGTATTACAAAAGTTGCAGACTCTACGGCCGGTTACTTAAATACAGTGAACTCGTTTGAATTCGCGATTAATGACATTGATCCAGTCCAACTCAAATAAATCGCCTCCACAATCCTATCAGCCAGATCCACTAATTGAACTGTTATATCACAAAAGAAACGAAATCAGTGGTGATATGGACATGTTCAGGGCGACGTTGGCAGAATTAACGGATGTTATTAGCTCTGCACCCAACAGGATCTTGAGCATTCCTGAAAACACAGTACCCGTTTCGCAGCAAAATAGTCTATTTTCGAAGAAATTATAAATGCTACCTTGCATTCTCCTTCACAGCGACCTTCACTTTCTCCAAAACGAAACTAAAACGCCAAACACTCACAACCTGGATCTCCCTCTGCCACTTCACCTCGCGACTCGCAACCTACTGCAGCCTCTCTTACCAACTTAATTCATAAGTTTGGAACATCATGGACTTCAACTCAATGGCAGAATAGAATAAACAAACTACACGATTCTAATGAAATTGATGAGACCACTCTGTTCATTAAGGGCCCACCAGTCAAAACAACTATATTCTGGATGAGCAATTACTTTTGTAATAAATTAGGCATATCTATTACAAATTGTTCAAAGATATCAAATAAAGCAAACAAATTCTGCAGTTTCAAACTAAACATCCCAAGTCAATATTCGTGGATGTTCCTCAAACCCAGCAGTGAGAAACACGGAGAGTGGTTAATAACCGAATGGACGGATAAGCCTGGGAAAAATTCTAAGACATTAAGTCCTATACAAAGTTTTGATAGGACAAGCATCAATTCTTCTGAAAGTAATTCTACCCCTAACAACAATCCATACTCTAAGAGTAATTATTGTTCTAAGTCTAACTCTTTTCCGTATATTAATTCCCGCTCTAACTCTAAATCTAAGATAAACTCTTATTCTAATTCTAATCTTAATTCTATCCCTAAATCCTATCCTAAAAAGTTTCCACATAAAGAAAATGTAAACATTCCTGTTCCTGACCCAAACCTTATTCATCAAAAAAGAATGTTCAACCTAAATCCCACCACAAGTCAGATTCCAATTGGAGTCTGAAAACCAACATTTTTCCCATTTTCTCTCCCATAGTCCAGCAGAATACGGCCTCATCTTATAATAAGGTGAATGCTGTAAGCAATCCAGCATCTAAGTCGCCTTCTCATCAAACACGTAACCGGGTTTCATTTAATCTTAACAATGAAACCAGCTATGAGAAATACCCTAATTTCATTCATTCTCATACTCTTAATCCATCACCAACCGGAAGTGTCTTAACTAAACCCACTTCAGTTTTAAATGAGCTTTGTAATCAACCTGATAGTACTACGTAATTTTTAGACCCTCTACTTCCTCCGAAAGTGAAATTGACATTAAACTCTTGCGAAGACACTGAGAGCAGATATGCATTTTCTCGGCTTAGGGAGAACAGCGTTTACAACAACGTTCGTCTGTATCTCGCTTATATGTATAGAGCCCCCGATTCAACATGCATCGAAGGCAAGACCAAAACTAATCTAAGAGTATTAATTCAGCAAGAAGGTCTTCCTACCGGTGTTGATGACTTGCGTAATTTATTTGTCCGCATTCACGAGCACCTCGGAGTGACGATTGATCAAGTCAAGGCGGATCTTGATACCTATGGCGCTCACGTCAGAGCTAAACATGTTTCTCTTCTTCAAAAATCACGTAAGGAACAACAACAATATTATCGTCCCTAACTCTCTTTTTAGAGTTCGTTCAGCTCAACCAAACCCATCAACTAGTTTTCGAATTTACTATCATAATTATGGTGGTATGAGAGGAAACTTAAAAAAACTGTTCGTTGATGCTAAATCATGCCATTTAAAAATTTTGGTTTTTACTGAAACATGGCTAAATGACAACTTCAAAAATGAGGAAATTCTTGACAGTGATTGGTCAGTCTACCGAAATGATCGAAATTACTCTGTAGCAGGTCCCTGCCGGGGAGGAGGTGTTCTTATCGCAACCCACGTTTCCCTTTCAAGTGAGCTAGTCGAAACCACCTCTCACAAGCTCTTCGAACACCTTATAGTCCGAATCTGCTCAAGTAAAAACCTCTACATTTACATTGTTGTTATTTACATTCCCCCGAGCTCAAATGAAAGCACTTATAACGAACTCTGTCATACAATTTCATCTCTAAATGAAGAAAATAAAATTATAATTTTTGGTGACCTTAACCGTCCCAACATTTCCTTTGTCATTGATGAGGAGGATAACTATCTTCTTCCAGTTAACTTCTCTAACTCGATTGACTATGCATTACTTAGCCCGTTCTACAGCAACGATCTTCAGCAAGTTACTCCAATTCCTAACCTGAATGGCAGGTGGTTAGATTTAATCTTTACAAATTCCTATGATGAAGTAAAGGTTGGTCCAACCATTTTTAATAATACTCTTCACCACACTGCCTTCACGTTAGAGTTGTCAAATACTAATATACCTTTTACCCAATCCTCAAATAACTCAATTGCGTATGACTTTCTAAATGCGGATTACGAAAGGATAATCAACGATTTAAATGCTATAAATTGGGATGATCTATCAACCATGGACTTACGCAATGCGGTTTCACTTTTCTATCAGCGTATTCTAACCATTATGGACAAACATATACCAAAAATAAAGAAAAGAAATAAACTTTCGGAGCCATGGCTCGACCATGATCTAATACACCTGAGAAATCAACGAAACAATCTTTAAAAATTTAGTAAAAATGACCCTAATGTAAGTGAGGAAGTAAAGGTGAGATACACTGAGCTATCCAAAGAGTTTGCTATCAAGTCAGAACTAGCATACAAATTATACACCAACCAAATTGGTGAGAAAATTCTTGAAGATCCTAAAAAATTCTTTGACTTTGTAAATGTTAAGCGAAAGTCTGCTGGTTACCCTACCACCATGTTCAGAGGAAACGTTAGTTCTACCGATCCTGAAGTGTAATGTAACCTATATGCAGATCATTTTAAGAATGTATTTAGCGTACCGTCATACCAACATCAAGTTATGATGCCTCTCCGATTTCATCTTTCTTGGTTGATAACATCCTCCTTACGCAAGAAGAAATTCTAAAAGTTATAAAAGAACTCGATCCAAGGAAATCTCCTGGTCCAGTCCTCATCCCGTCATACTTTCTGATTAACTGTGTAGACCAACTTCTCATCCCCTTATATATTCTTTACAATAGATCCTTGCATCTCGGTATTTTTCCGTCTTATTGGAAGTCATCCCATAGTATACCTTTTTACAAAAATGGCGATAAAAAGTCAGTCGCAAATTATAGGGGTATTTCTATTCTGTCTACTATTCCTAAGCTTTTTGAAGAAATTATATGTGAAAAACTTACATATCTAGTTAATCCCATACTTAATGAACAGCAACATGGATTTCGTAAAGGCCACTCAACGAATACAAATCTCGCAATCTTAGTCTCTGATGTTCTTACTGAAATGGAAAACGAACATCAGGTAGACGCAGTCTATACAGACTTCAGTAAAGCATTTGACTGCATTGATCATGATATCCTAATTCTTAAATTGCAAAATTTTGGAATTACGGGGACCTTGCTCAACTGGATTAAGTCCTATCTCTCCGAAAGGTCCCAATTTGTTAAGTTCCAGGGTATCTTGTCTAAAAAAATCGTGTCATCTGGTGTTCCGCAGGGCAGTCACCTTGGCTCACTTTTCAACATCTTCATCTCCGACCTATCGGTAGTATTGGGGGACATTCCGCATCTTATGTATGCTGATGACCTAAAAATTTACTATGTGGTTAAGTCGGAAGAAGATTCAATTTTCTTGCAATCAAAATTGATCTCCCTCGAGCAATGGTGCAATCACAATAAACTCTATCTTAACACTAATAAATGCTATATTATCAGCTTCTCGCGTAAGAACTTAATAAAACAAAATTGTTACTTCCTTAATAGCGTAGAATTAAGCAGAACAACTGATATTGTAGATCTCGGTGTTGTCTTAGATAGCAAGCTAAGATTCAACGTTCACTATGACAAAGTTTTATCCAGGGCTTGCAAACAGCTCGGATTCAGTAAAAGGCGAGCAAAGGAATTCAAGAATTTCTGGGTCACAAAAACCCTATATTGTGCATTGGTTCGTCCGCTACTCGAATATGCTTGCCTAATTTGGAGTCCAGCTTTTGAGACACACAGTGAAAGATTTGAATCAATACAGAAGCAATTCTTGCTTTTTGCACTGAGAGATTCATTTGACCCCCGCGATTTTCTCAACTTACCACCGTACGAACAAAGACTTTCTCTTCTTAATCTGATGCCACTATTGTCAAGAAGAACGTTATAGAGTTCATGTTTTGCCTTTGATATAATTACTGGTGCTATAGACATCGAATACCTTTCCAATAAGTTCACATTTAACGACCCGGTAAGACGAACCAGGCATACACGCCTCTTAAAGGAATACCAACACCACACTGTCTATGGACACAATGAGCCCATAAGTAGATGCTGCAGAGTATTTAACAACTTTTGCGACTGCTACTCCCCTTCCATGTCTAAACCCACATTTAAGCGGATCCTTTCCAATTCCCTATTCCCTTCTTAAATCTCTCTCCCATTTATATATCATATCTTAGATATATACGTATCCCATTTGTTTTCCTCCTCTTCTTTCTTTTTGACATGCTTTTTGAAATCATGTTAATCCGGTGGGCGGAGTATGCCCACAAAAAAACAAAAAAAAACAAGGAAAAGAGGAGAAGGAAAAAAAAAAAAACAGATTAAGTTAATTAAGAAAAATCTGTTAGAATAAGTATTTGCTTTGCCTTGTTTGGCCAATAAATAAATAAAACTTATCAAAGTTAATCAAAGTAAAACGCAAGTTTTACCCATCTCCACAGCAAGTCTTGACATCCCATCACTTCCGGCAGTTTGTGTCAACAATAAACCGATAAAATATACGTATGATGTTTGTGTAACAAGTTTAGGTTTTAAGCTGAATAGGCACTTAAGCGGTTGTGATCATATTAATCAAACCGTTGGCAAAATGTATGCTGTTATAAGAAAATTATGGGCTTCTTCCAGTTTTCTCTCTGTCGAAATAAAAATTAAACTAGTAAGAACATTTTTCACCCCACTTATATCGTATAATGCTATTGTCTATGGTAATCTGGATTCTTCCTCTAAGCAAAAACTTCAATTGGTTGTGAACAGTGCTGCGATATATATATTCCTTCTAAGGAAGTATGATCATATTTCGACTTACTCTCAACAAATAGTCAACTCTGATATATCGACCTACTTTAATATTTTAAAATTGGTTTTCCTTCACAAACTTATTCATTCCCAGTGCCCTCATTGCCTGTATGTTAAACATAATTGTATTCAATCACGTAGAACATTAAATCTCATAATACCTATATTTAAATACCTTGTGACCTCTAGAAAGTTTTTTGTTAGTGCTGTCAAACTTTGGAATTCTTTACCAATACATATTAAATTAATTCGAAATAATAAACTCTTTAGACTGGCTATTGTAATGTTTTTGCGTGTATAATTGTAATTTGAATAATACATATTACATTTTTGTTAAGTTTTTTCTTCCTTTCTGCATCAGCGATAATTAGCGCATTAATTTTTGTCAACAAACTTAGTCTGTAAGTCACTAATTAATTAACTAAAATTTATATAGTATATACGATGTACTACATTAGGCTAGCCTCAATGTACAATTGAATTTGAATTGAAATAAAATTAAATGAAATATAATCCAGCGGCGGAAATTTAAGGGGTTTTATTAACTTGAGTAAGTATGATTAAGTAGGGGGGCTAATAACCCAAGCGACCTCCAGCTGATGCTTCCACTATAATTCAAATAATTATTTACATCATCACTCGGTGTGTGTATTTTTAAGTTGATGATGTCTCAGTTTTTGCTTAGATATCTTAACGTAGAATTCTAAGCTAAGCTGATATACATGAATACATACATATAGCTTATTACCGTTTATAATTTTATTCTTATCCCTCAAAGACCTAATAACAATTCATCACATTCTACTTGACGACTTTGACTTTAACAATATAAGTGTTTCAATACGAAAATCTATATTTATAATAATTATTTCAATTAATGTACGGCAAAGGTTTAAGGGTTAGAATATATGAACAGGTTTGAGCGTAGTAATAGAATTTTTGCTGCTTTTCATATGACTGTACAGTCGACGGCAAAAGTTGTTTCAGTTTTACACTTAAAATTAACTAGGTGTTTCTTTTATTAAAAAAATGAGGTCTACTATCAAAGTTAATCCAGTGGCGGAGATTTAGCTGGGTGCTATTAACTTGAACTAGAATTTCTTAGTAGGGGGGACTAATACCCCAGACGACCCCAACTGACGCTCCCACTCTAATTTAGATAATTATTTATATCATCACTTGGTGTCTGTATCTATAAGTTGCTGATGTTAGAGAGTTTTGTTTAGATATCTTAAAGCTAAGTTGATATACATACATAGAGCTTATCGGCGTTATGCAAGCGTAGAAGCATCTTCAATATATGTTTACTATTGTTGTTGTTGCATATTGACGTTGACGTCGTGAATGTAGTGCGAAGTTTATCATGCTGGAGTTTTATTTAATTGTACGATACAATACAACAAAAACGACTGAACTGATTACATCACAACTTTTATCTATTAAACTGATAACACTATACAGATAACTGCTAAGCTGATCTGTATCTGTTAAACAGCTACTGCTAAACTGATCTGTATCTGTTAAACAGCTACTGCTTAACTGATCTGTATCTGCTAAACTGATCTGTATCTGTTAACCAGCTACTGCTAAACTGATCTATATCTGTTATTAAACAACATCAACACACACACAAGAAAAATGTATGTAGAATTGTTTAATCAATAATAATACCTACACATACACAAAATATGTACACCATGTAGTGTACTCTCATATAGAGTACCAACGCAACCACTATTATAGAGTGTAAATTATAATCTAGAGATTGCATCAACTCTGCTAAATCTCTGGCATATGTTAACAGAGTTACTTTACTTAAAAGCGTGAAGGAAAAAAATTCTGTTAACCTCTGTTAACACATGCCAGAGATTTAGCAGAGTTGATGCAATCTCTAGATAATAATTTACACTCTATGCCACTATTGCCACTAATTTTGTCATTTCAATTAATACATATAATTGTTCACTTTCGCTTATATCATTTTATGCTGCAATTTATTGTTCATGTTACATTATTACACTCAATATTATCACGTATTCATTTCATTTATTTGCATTTTCTTTTGTTACATATTAAAACATATGATGTTAACTTTTTCATTCCTTTCTTTGTTCTATTACACTCAATTCATTGCAACATATGTTTATATAAATCACTTATATTGTATGCACTCACACACACACTATGTTATTATATTTATACTTTAGAACATATGATTTTTGCTTATGATATTCTCACTCAATCACAACATATGTCAATTACACTCAAAAATGTTATTTATTTTGTAAAAACTAAAGTACCGTTATTTGACTAAATAAAGGATGAAAATTGCCAAATAAAGTCATTAAGTCCAAAGCTGCCGAATTTAATCATCTAAGCCTGTTTGCACTTTTTAAGTGGCGGCATAAAAATTACAATAAGTTGCCTGCTTGCACTTTTTAGTGACGGCAACTTCAGAGGCCGAAGCGTTATTGAATGCCGGCAACCAGATCCTGTTTTTGACAATTTTGATTTATGATTTTTTAAACGAAAAGTGAACGCGAATCCTTTACATGGCGATCCTGCCACCTTCGAACCGCGATTTTTTGGTACCGGAAGTTTACGTTCCAACCGGCAATAGAAATAATATACTGGAATATGTACCGTCGCGCATAGGCCCGAAGAGAATAACAATTGAGGAATACCGGCGTCGACAAATCCAGAAGAAAGAGGCAAGATTGACTCAGATTCCACAAACCGAAAAGCCGAAGCGAAAACGCGGAGGAAAAATTGTAAACCTAAGAAGGCAAATCGCAAGTCTCAAGAGGATAATTAATCATCCTATACCGCCTGACTTCCACGCCGCATCACAAATTTGGAAGCAAATTTATGACCTAGAAAAGCAGCTAGCTGAAAATAGGAACAAAAATAAATGCACATATTTTTTTTTTTATTTTTCAAATTTTTCTTTTTATTAATTACATTATTTTACATTATTATCATTATTTGAACAATATTCATGTTATGAATTATACATTTTTTTATAAAACTTTTGAAATGGATTGAAAAAAAAATAATAATTTTTAACAACATTAACTTGTTTATATTGAGCGGCACTTTGATTTTTCTTATCTATGCATTTTTTTTTAAACACAAAAACAACCTCCATTTTCGTTGTTCTTTTCTTTCACGCAAGCAGCGGTCACATATATTTTTTTCTTTTTCGCCAACAGCAAATTGAGTTGATGTTGACACAACAACTCAATCGCTTTACATCTCTTTTGTTTTTGTTTACACAAAAAACAAACAAATCATAACTCAAAGCGGATTGAGCATGATTTATTGAAACGATTTATTAACCAAAAATTTTACATGATTAATTTTAGTTTACCGACTCAATAAAATTCAATCTCAATAAAATTTTCTATAAATCACAATCACACTCACTATTGGCTAAATTTACAAATTTTTTGTGGATGCATATAAAACTATGCATTTTTTTTCTTCACTTATACACACAAATAAATCAAAATTCAAAGCGGATTGAATTTGATTTATTTCTTCGAAAAAATTAACGCGGCGTAAAACTACACACAATTAAAATATAATATATAAATAAATATTATTTGATTTAAACATTTACCTTTTTAAAAAACAAAAGAAAACAATTCTATAAAAAAAACAAACGAAAAATCGCACACTCAGAATAAATACAATCGCACACGA
The DNA here is from genome assembly GCA_914767935.1 of Coremacera marginata. Classification (NCBI taxonomy): domain Eukaryota; kingdom Metazoa; phylum Arthropoda; class Insecta; order Diptera; family Sciomyzidae; genus Coremacera; species Coremacera marginata. The sequence continues at coordinate 77,275,337 of OU612044.1, read as the reverse complement.
CACTTTGTTTACTTAAACTAATCAAACTGACGTTTTCTTTGTTTTTCCTTTCTCTTCTTTTATTCTAATTCGCGTTGTTTAATGCACATTGTCATAAGACACTTGCGACACCTATATGTCAATACTGCTACAGGCACAGGGTGTTCTGTTGAAATTAAAATTTGCATTTAACTAAGACATAAAAATTAAATGAATGGAAACAATAAAAAATAACATTATATTAATTGAAAAACTTAAAGTAAACTTAAGAAAAAGTAGAAACAGAGAATTTTCTGTACTGTATATAGAACACAAATAAGAATATATCGATAAATTGAAAATCGAAGTCGATAACATCTCAATTAATGGAAACGAGAATTATGAATTTCTGAAAACAAAATTTAATGATATATATATTGAATTATTTAAAACAATTGAAGAATTACCATTAAAAAAAAGTAATATTAAAGAAAAAAATTTATCAAAAATGGCGAATTTTGATATCGATACAGTAGGAAAAAACCTACAAATTTTTAAAGGGAATTTTACAAATTTAGAAGATTTTATAATTTAGACTGAATTATTACATAATATTTTGAAAAATGAAGATAAAGAAATTTTTATCAAATATGTTTATAATTTTAAATTAACTGCACAAGTACGAAGTATTTTAGGACGTTCGAATAGGCCTACGACATTTTTAAATTTGAAGAATTCATTGGAAAAAGCTTACCCTAATCCAAAAACATTGCAACAGGTACTAAGTGAACTTGGTACACTTAAACAAAATAACAAAAGTATATCTGAATTCAGAGAAAACATTTTAGAAACCTCTGAACAGTTAAGTAGTTTTGAAAAAAAAACTTTGACCAATCCAATTCAAGAAGCAAAGGATGCAATATATAAAGTTAGCGAAAGTATGGCGTAAAATGTATACGTAAATACGTATACGTAAAATGTATACGAATACGGAATTTCAGACCATGTTATTGGCAAATACACCAAAAACATTTAACGAAGCCGTCGAAAGAAGTTTAACTGCAGAACAAAATTTCGTGACAGACATAAACACAATTTTTCAAATTCAAAACAGAAACAACTACAGATATAACAATAATTCACAAAATAATTACAGAAACAATACACACAATTATAGAAACAATCATAATAATCATTTTGATTCAAGATACAACAATAACACGTATAGAACCAATAATTTTCCTAACTATGATACAAATCGAAACAATAATTTTCCAAATAATAACACAAATCAAAAAAATAACTATCCAAACAACAACTTTTCAAACTATAATACAAATAAGAACAATAATTTTTCAAGCAATAATACAAATCGAAAAAATAATTTTTCAAACAGAAACAACAACTTTAATAGAAATCAAAATAGAAATTCGAGCAATAGAAATAACACGCAGGGAAACGGTTATGGCCGGGTACCAAATACGGTTACCCGCATAGGCCAAAATTAATATTCAAACTTACTGAAAATTTAACGAATTACATTACTTTAAAATGTAATAACAACAACAAATATTTAACATTCCATTTAGACACTGCCGATATCTCCATTTGTAAAATAAATAATTTAAATGATATCAATACAAAAAATATTTCGAAATTAACGAGCATAACAAAAGAAGCAATTGAATGTATTGGCACAACAAATTAAAATTTGATTATCGAAACAGAAATAATTGAACACAATTTCCATATAGTTGAAAATGATTTCCCAATCGCAACAGATGAAATTATAGGGCGAGATATTTTAGAGAAATATATGTCGAAAATAGATTTCGAAACATACACACTTATTTTGATTATAAACGAAAGAGAATTTATACTACCAATTATTTTAAAAGAAGTTCATAGAAAAAACATTATTATTCCTGCCAGAACAGAAGCAATTTTATCATTCAATATTAAAGTAACTGAAGACAGTGTAGTTTTAAATAAGGAAATAACCGATGGGATATTTTTAGGCAACATATATTCATGCACATATTAAAATTTTGACAATTTTTTTTTGACAATTTTTAATTGACACAATTTCCATATAGTTGAAAATGATTTCCCAATCGCAACAGATGGAACTATAGGGCGAGATATTTTAGAGAAATATATGTCAAAAATAGATTTCGAAACATACACACTTATTTTGATTATAAACGAAAGAGAATTTATACGACCAATTATTTTAAAAGAAGTTCATAGAAAAAACATTATTATTCCTGCCAGAACAGAAGCAATTTTATCATTCAATATTAAAGTAACTGAAGACAGTGTAGTTTTAAATAAGGAAATAACCGATGGGATATTTTTAGGCAGCATATATTCATGCACATATTAAAATTTTGAACACTAATGAAAAAGATATATTTTTGGAAAAATTGGATGTAAAAGCTGAACCGCTTAAAAACTATAATATTTTCACTTGTAGAAATAGCAAACAAATTGACAATAGATTAAATAAACTTCTGAAAGAGTTAGACATCGGATGTAATGAACCGGAAGCTAAAAATTCGGTAGAAAAAAATTACAAAAGAATTTCAAGATATATCTCCCTGGAGAACATTTAAGTGTAAATAATTTTTACACTCAAGACATCCAAACAACAGATTCGACCCCAATTTACATTAAGAACTACAGACTACCACAAACACAAATGACAGAAATTAACGAACAGGTTAGTAAACTATTAGCAGAAGGTATTATTGAAGATTTGGTTAGCCCCTACAATTCACCACTACTAGTAGTACCGAAAAAATCAGCGAATGATAAAAACAAATGGCGACTTGTAGTCGACTTCCGAAAATTAAATGAAAAAATAGTAAATGATAAATTTCCGCTGACAAAAATTGAAGACGTTCTTGACAGACTAGGAAGAACTAAGTTGTTTTCGACTTTGGACATGACTAGCTCCTTCCACCAGATAAATTTACACGAAGACTCGCGACCATTGACTTCTTTTTCGACAGGAAACGGACATTTCCAATTTAAGCGTTTACCATTTGGATTAAAAATACCCTCTAATATCTTTCAACGAATGCTGACAATAGCATTAAGTGGTTTAGATGTAGAGGCATTCCTTTACGTAGACGATATAATTGTATTTGGTTGTAGCTTAGCGCATCATAATAACAACTTATTTAAAGTATTTCAAAGAATGAGAAAATATAATTTAAAGCTTAATCCAGCAAAATGTTCACTTTTAAAGCCAGAAGTGGTATATCTTGGCCACCTTATTACCACCAATGGCATAAAAACGGACCCAGCCAAAAATAAAGTGATAGAAAACTACCCAATTCCGAAAAACGCAGACGAAGTCAGAAGATTCGTTGCTTTTGCAAATTACTATAGACGCTTCATACCCAATTGCTCTCATATAGCCAAAGATTTAAATTCTCTTTTAAAGAAGAACTCACACTTTTTTTGGAATGAAAATTGCCAAAATGCCTTTGATACACTTAAAACAAAACTATTAAAACCACCAGTACTTCAGTATCCGGGTTTCGATAGACCGTTCGTGGTAACAACGGACGCTTCAAATTATGCACTTGGCGCGGTATTATCGCAAGGTGATATAGGATCAGATCTACCTTTCTCTTATGCAAGCAAGTCACTTGCAAAACACGAAAGAACTCTTAGCCATACACTGTTCGATCAATTTTTTCAGACCCTATCTTTACGGTAGAAAATTTTGGGTCATAACAGATCACAGACCATTGGTATCCCTCTTCTCTCATAAAAATCCTTCTTCTAAAATGACACGCATAAGGTTAGATTTATGCGATTATGATTTCGATATTATTTATAAAAAAGGTAACACGAATACCAATGCCGACGCCTTGTCAAGAATAATTTTAAACAGCGACTCATTAAAAGCTATGATTCCAACCGGAATGGAAGATAGCAAACAGAATATACTAGCCATTACGAGAAGTATGAATAAAAATAAACATACAGAAAACACCGATTTAAACAATAAAAAATGTCTTTCCAGCCAAAAACCCGTACAACTTTTTGCTTGGGAATGTACATCTATATGAGATATAAAACGAATGAAAAAGTTAAGATTTTTAATAAAGAAAAATTTTAAGGGATCCCAAATTAAAGTAGAAGATGAGGAAGTTATTGCAAGATGCAGCGATAATCCATCGATCACACCGCTGACTTTGAAGAAACTGTCATCAAAATGCATAACTTAAATATAGAAGAGCTAGCGTTGAATAAAAATGATGAAATATTTAAAACCATTGCAATAGATAAATTTAAAGATATATTTAACAATTTAAAAAGAAATAAAGAAAATGTAAAAATTTTAATATATGAAGAACCAAAAAGAATAATCGACAAAGAAGTACACGGTAAAATCATTGAAGAATACCATAATTCAACTCACGGAGGTCATATGGGTATAAGAAAAACAATTTAAAAACTCAAACAAATATATATATGGAAAAATATGAACAAAATGATAAAAAATTATATAATCAATTGCAAACAATGCCAAATTAAGAAACAAACAAAACATATAAAAGAAAAATTAACAATGACAGACACACCAGGAACAAGTTTCGAAGTTGTATCCATTGATAATTCAAAATATGGTAATTTCAAAATCCTAAAATCAGATAGAGGTACAGATTTTACCAATGAATTAATGTCGGAAATATTCAGCCTTTTGAATGTTAAACAAATATTTAGTACTCCATACCAGAGATCTGCAACGAGTCACGTTTTTGCGACTTATAGTGATTCATGCAAAACCGAGTTGTAGTGCGTGCACTTCAAACAAAAACCACCACTACTACTCGAAGCACTCTTGCTACAGAAAGAAAATCATAGTTCAATGTTTGATTCGTCAATCGAACGTCAAAGTCTACCCAAAAACTCTGCAACATCAAAGAACTTGTTATAAATCATACCGAAAACCCATAGCTCAAACAAAGTACTCATAGCTCAAGCTAAAGTCCCATAGTTCATTAGGAATGAGTGCGAATTTTTCCAGTCAAACGCAGTGGCTGTTTTTGAACTTACGCTCGCTGTTAGAAGAGAAGCAGGGTTACCATAGAATTTTTTATAACGAAATACATTTAATTGGATTTTAAGATGCAGTAAACACTTTTTTATAGAATTTCGCTGTGCGTTTCACGAAATGGTGTAAAAGTAAAATAACACACCTTGTATATAAAGGGAACTTCTCCAAAAGAAATAATAAAAATAAATTTTAATTTAATAAAGTTTGTTTATTTAAATTCAGCAAAATAATTATATAGGTAACTTCACGTATATTCACATAAAAAAAAGAAAATACATTATTTAAATATGATAAATCAGCAGTTCTGACTCAATTGATAAATCAGCAGAGTGTAGTGATTCAATTGTTAGTTATGTAAAAAAAATTATTTTTTTAAATTTTTATAGTGAGAATTTAAAAATAATACACTGTCAACAGATTTTGGAGCAATTCTGTTGCGCTTTTCTGTTATGATGTTCCCAGCTAATGAAAATAGACGCTCTGACGCTGCGCTACTTGCTGGAATGGAGTGAACCCTTAGAGCAAGTTTTGAAAGCTTTGGAAAGCTGCTAAAATGGATTTTCCACCACTCCATCACATCAAAATCTGCATTTATTGTCACATTTTCTCTTGAATACCTCTCAACCTCATCTCTTGGACTTTCTGATGCAGAAATGTTAGATTCCATTAATAAGTCTGGGAAGAAAAATCCAATATCTTGTGAAGGAAAAGGAATTGCAGTTGTTGAAGTGTTTGCGACATTGTATACCGAGTTGCCTGAATTAACTATTGGAGATTCTGAAAATGATGGAACTGAAATAGGTGACGATGATACTGGACTCGAAGAATTAAAGTGAACTGATGCTCCTGTAACATTTGTGAGATAGTTTGTTGATGTGGGGAATGCGGTATTATAGTGTTTTATAATTTCGTTGATACAGAACTCTTTAATTGCATTAAGGTCATTCATTTGCATACTTATTGCTGGCGGAAACAAAAAAACTGCAACTTTGTGCCATATACTTAAATGTGAAATAAATTTCAGGTCAATTTGTGCTAGTATATTTGATTTCAGAACGGAAATTGGTGAAGCATCCAAAGGATTGAATGTGCAAATAGTTTTTATTCTCTTAATTGATGGAACAACAAAGCACAATGATGGAGAACTTGAAACTTGCAGTTTCTTAAAAATAATTTCAAAATCCTGACATAGCCATATTGCCATATTTATTTGCAAACAGTTTGTGTTTCACAATGGATATGAATAAAAACATTGAAAGTTTGTGCATAAATCAAACAAAAGGAATGGAGAATATGGTAGAAATATTAACAAGGCAATACACAACGATGGCAGTATGAAGAAAGAATATTTTTAAATCAAGAGTACGCAGGCGTTCATTGCATTCCACTGAAATGTTCATGGAAACAATTGATAATAAAATTGCAAGCTACATCGAGTTGATTCCAAAACAACTCCTAAAAAAATATGGATGAAAGAGAGAAGCAAGGACTGGTGGCACAATATTGTCAATAGCAACAATTTTGATGAGTGGATGCAGAACTTTCGAGTGGATAAAGAAACGTTTCAATTTTTATGCAATCGGTTGAAACATGAGCTTCAACCTGATCCCGGTTATGTCCGAGAGCCTATTTCTACCGAAATGAAAGTAGCTATAGCCCCATACAAGCTCGCTTCTTGCTCATAATATCGAGTAATTGGTAATCAATTTGGTGTTCATAAAAGCTCAGTTCATCAATGTCTCAAACAATTTTGTGCTGCCGTTACAAAAATTCTTCTTCCTGAAGAAATAAAAATGCCAGACGTTAAAAATGCAAAATTAATCTCATCAAAATTTGAAGAAAAAAAGTGGTATTCCACAAATTCTAGAAGCAATTAATGGGTGTCACATACCAGTGAAGTCCCCTTCGCAGGGCTTCAGAGATTTTATTAATAGAAAATCTTGGCCGTCGATAATTCTTAAAGGATTGGTGGACGTGAATTATTTGTAAGAACGCAAACTTTTTTATAAGACTAATTAAATGAAAATAACAGGAATTCAAACGATTTTTAGATATAACTGTTCAACATCCGGGATGTTGAACAGCTGCACACGATGCAGCTGTACTTAAGGATTCCCACTTATATAAGAACTTCAATGACTATGCACGGGTATTAGCACAATGTTTCAGAAAAAAATTTTTTAATAATTTTTATTCTGTTTAGGATTCAAAAATAATAAGCGGAATGGAAATGAAATCCTTCATCATTGGTGACCCCGCTTATCCATTACAAGAATGGCTAATTAAGGGTTATATCTCTCCAAAATCTCCAGAAGAAGAATCTGTCAATATGTATTTAAATAAAGCATGTATTGTCGTAGAAAATGCGTTTGGGCGATTAAAGAGCAGGTGGAGGATCCTTCAAAAAAGAATTGATGCAAAAATAACTCTAGCGCCATCAATTGTTGCAACGTGTTGTGTTCTGCATAACATAGTAGAAAAAAGGAAAGTGCAATTTCTTGAAAGCTGGAATGATGACAGTGTTGAAATAAATAGAACCTATCCTCAGCCACAATCTCGCACTTCAGACGCATATGAAAACTCATCAGCAATCTCAATCAGAGATCATCTTAAGATTTATGTTGCTGAACACTTTCCATTAATACAAAGTAGACGATTTTGAATACACATAATATATTTTATTAGCATTAATAGTCTCTTCATTTCTTTAATCACAGATGTATTTAAAGTTAAACTTTGTTCTTTATTAATAATACCATATTTGAATTCAAAACAATTTCAAAATAAAAGTTTGTAAACATAAAAGCAAATATACGTACGAGGTTGTTGCAGAATCCAAGTACTATAGATATCAGAATTAAATTAATTATTAATTAATAATTCGCATTGTTTGCAGTCAATATTTTAGATGTTACAAAGACTGACGTTGTCTGATGACACCTAAGCGAAATATTTGACGATTTCAATACTGGTTCCAAGACCACTTAGTTTTTACAACAACCCTGATTGTAATTATTTTTAAAAACTAAAAACATTTCATTAACTTCATTCGAATATCTAAAAACTAAAAATATTAAATTTGTTTGAAAAATTAAATATAAAAAAAAAAATCACATTCTAAGCGCAGTTATTCATTTAAAATGCTCAAATTCATTTAATTCCCTTTGCAACGTTTCCTTTTTTTCATTTTTGTTTTCATTCATTATTTCTTATAAATTTTCCAAGAAAGTTTTATTTGCTTTTTGCAAAATTTCTTCAGTTCCTTTAAAGAATTTATTCATTAACTCATCTTCTTTTTCGGAAAAGTGTAAACTCATATTCGATGAGCTCTCTTTGCTCTGACATGAATTGCTTCGTTACGGATTTAAAATCATTAGCTAGCTCTACTGCAGTGGTGTTCTTTTTAGGTCGCTTTGTTGGAGGACTTTCGTCGGGACTCTCTGCAATTTCTTCGGCACTCTCTGTAATATCTTCGATGATATCATCACTTTGTGTTAACGCCACTGGTGGTTGCCCGTTGCTGCTGCTCTTATTTATTTATAGGTTTCCTTTTTTCTTTTGGGCAGCGCTTCTCGCTGCCTTTGTTTTAAGTTGATTACTAATAAACTGACCACGGTCTAGTGAAGTTACTCCGCGAGTTTTTATATTCAAAAAGGTTTTTAGTGCGCGCCCCCAAATTTAACTTTCTATACGGATTATAAAAAAGTGTTTAGACTCTCATTCGAATTAGAGATTTTCATTGGTCCTTCGCGCGCCGTTTTTTTTGTAAAACCCGCGAACATTAAAATAAAAGCCTTAGCTTTTTAAAAAAAGAAAAAAAAAAAACACAAAGACAAAAGTGCCAACAACTTCTGCAGCATCAACAGCATCTGCAGCATCAACAACTTCGGCAGCATCAACAGCATCTGCAGCATCAACAACATCTGCAGCATCAACAACATCTGCAGCATCAACACCAAGCTAATATTGGGAAAAATAAGGTAGGATTTTTTATTCTAATTATTTAATTATTTTGGAAAAAAGTAACATTAGCTCGGTTCGGAAAATTCATTCGCACGGTTTTTTTTTTTGATATTTTTTAATCAAGTTGTGAATTTTTTATCTTCATTCGTTATAAAATTGTATATATTGATTTGGCATTTTTTTCTTTTTTGTACATAAATACAGTACAATTTTTGCTTTGCCGCCAAAAATTACATATATACAATTTTATTTACAAAAAGTGCGCGATCTTAGAGAAATTCATTGGTATATAAATACATATTTGTTTTGTGCATATTTAAGCTGTGTTTTAATTTGTGACTTTGCCAAAAATATTTAGTGAGCTCCCATTTGGACTCTTTGTTTAAGGCAGCTACAATAACAATTTGTAGTGTCTGCAGTGGGAGCGCAATATTTTCCTTTTACGCTTTGTGCGATATACGCATTGTTCAAAGCTAAGTTAAGCTTGCAGAAGTCACCCCCATTTGGTGCTTTACACAGGCTTACGCTCTCGCCCACGCAATTTTTTTTTCACTCGTTTTGTGCTTTGTCCGCAGCTGAGCCTGCAATTGAACTTGCCGCGCTCACAGTCGTGCTCTTTACCGACTGTGATTGAGTGCACGTCTTAGTAGTAAGAGAGTGCACAGGTGGTACAGTGGGACGAAGACACAAATTTTGCGTCTTCTAAAATAAAATATATTGGCGAAAATTTTTCTAAGTCATTTCGAAGCGCAAAAGGCTTAGAAAGATAGAGGAGAGTGTTAATAAGCTGCACAGTGGGACAGACACAACAAAAAAAAATTTTTTTTTTAAATTTTCTTGTTTCAATATAAAAATTTTTTTTCTTATTTGTTTGTGCACAATAAAATACAAAAATAAAAATAATTTTATATTGTTTTAATATAAATTGTGCTTTTCTCAAGTTTCTTTGGACAATTTTATTTTAGGTACTTTTGGTTGTTTTTTCTTATCAAATTTTTTTTTGTTTTTTGGTTTTTTTATTTTTAATCGTCAATTTATTTCGTCAAAGTGCTTACAAGAAACACAAATAAAATAAATTTGTCGCTAACTAAAGACTTTTATTCGTCTGTGCGAAGCGCTAGTGGAGTTTGAAACAGATTTTAATCTTGTTGAAACTCATGACGTTTTCTCGCTGGAAGCTGAAAGTGATGAGCTTAAAGCCCAGTGGAGAAAGGTCAAAGCAGCGTATGATACTTGCATGGAGAAGATGGCTTCTGATGAGGATTCAGATATTGAGCCCTTAAAAAAGAAATATAAAAACTGCTACCAATCATACATTCGGGTGGCAGGAAAAATATCTGAGCTCTCTCAACAGAAGACTCCAAAGCAATCAGCTGCTCCAGAGCCTTCGCCCGTAATAGGCCACAGTATGCCTGTGCCACCATTCGATACTGAGGTTTTCTGTGGGGATTACCTCTCATGGCCTTCCTTTAGGGACATGTTTACGGCCATCTATATAACAAACTCGCGGCTTACTTCAGTGGAAAAACTTTTTCATCTGAATAATAAAACTCGGGGTGAAACTAAAGAGATTGTTAGACAATCCCCTTTAACCAATGAGGGTTTTGCGCAAGCATGGGAAAATTTGTCTGACCGATACGAGAATAAACGTATCTTGGTCAACAGCCAGCTTAAGATACTGTTTAATTTGCCACATGTACCAAAAGAATCTGGCACAGATCTCAAAAGGCTTCAAAGAGATATCAATGGTTGTATTTTTGCACTCAAAATGCACAACATTGATATTTCTAATTGGGATGCAATTTTTGTGTACCTTTGCTCTACGCGATTGCTGGAGGTCACGCTCTCCTAATGGGAGCAGTCCATTGTGAATAAAAATCAGATTCCAAAGTGGACCGACCTCGATAATTTTCTGACAAATCGGTTTCAAACACTCGAAACCGTGTCCGACATTCGCAGCTCAACCGGCACGGTACCGAAATCAAATTCATTGCCTTCTTCTTCCAACTTCAGACTAAACCAGAGCAATTCATCTGGTAAAAGGGTTAACAATTACCAAATTAAAATTAACCCTACAAATTGCAAGCTCTGTTCTACAGAGCAGCGCCCGCTACGTTCGTGCCCACGTTTTTTAAAAATGAATGCTAAGGAGCGGCTAACAATTATTCGCAAAAATAACTTTTGCATCAATTGCTTATCGAACGCCCATTTAGCAAACGATCGCAAAAGTCAATACACGTGTATGACGTGCAAGCAGCGTAACAACACGCTTTTGCATCGTGACTCAAATGCAACCCCTTCTGCTCCGAGTGTCGACTCGAGCAGGCCGAATTCGCGCCCAAACCCTTCCAACAATAGCTCACAATCTCACGCTACCCAATTACAGTCCACTACCAACGACATTCAGTCTTGTTTTGCTTCTAGTACCAAACACGTATTGCTTGGTACTGCAATGGTGACCATATGCCATCTAGGATCAGCGTATACGACCAGAGCTCTTATCGACTCTGGCTCTGAAAGTACGTTTGTATCTGAAAAATTGCAGAAGCTTCTGAAGTTACCCACGAGATCTGTGAATGCTCAAGTTTCGGGTTTAAATAACGCAGTATCGGCGCAAGTCACAAAAGCTTGTGACTTGATCATTAGTTCTCCCAAAACCAGGCAATTCCAAATAGAAGCTACAGCCTTTGTGCTGTCACGCTTAACTGGAAACCTGCCGTCGTGTTCCGTTGATCCTTCTTTGTGTGAAAGTTTGCCCAATTTACAATTGGCTGACCCACACTTCTTTAGAAGCGGTCCGATAGATGTACTCATCGGTGGCGATTTGTACCATGCCATAATTCTTGATGGCATTAAGAGGAATATTCTGGGATCACTTTTGGCTCAAGAAACTGTGTTCGGCTGGATGTTTACTGGGCCCCTTCCTCGTAGCGAAATATCAAGCCTTACAACGTGCTTGACACACTTTAGTGAAGTAGCAATCGATCAACAGATTGCTCGCTTTTGGGAGTTGGAGGAACTTCCTAAACAGAAGCATTTATCGGCGTCTGATAAGTTTTGTGAAGAAAACTATCAGAAAACCACAAGACGTGATGACAAGGTTCGATATATAGTCACTTTGCCATTCAAAAGTGGCTACCCTACGGAAATAAATTTAGGATTTTCTCGAGGCATCGCTTTGAAGCAATTTCTTCGTGGTGAAGCTCGATTGACTAAAAATCCAGGATTTAAGTTGCAATATGATGAAGTGGTAAAGGATTACTTAAAATCGGATCATATGAAACGGGTCTCGCCTCCTAAGTTTGGGAGAGTACTACAACGAAAATTCGGGTAGTTTTCAATGCGTCAAGCTCAACTTCTAACGGTGTTAGCTTGAATGATGTCCTGCACACAGGCCCAGTTCTTCAAGCGGACTTGACGCTTCTGGTATTAAAATGGCGTTTTTTTAAATATGTCTTCAATGGCGACATTCAGCAGATGTACCGCCAGATCCTTGTTGATCCAGAGCATTCTGCGTTCCAACGAATCCTATACAGAAGCTCTCTTGATGATATGATTCAGGATTATGAGCTGAAAACTGTTACGTTTGGCGTAAACTGCGCACCATACCTAGCCATTCGGACCATGCTGCAATTGGCAGATGATGTTCAACAGCAGTATCCTCTTGCTGCGCAAATTTTGCGGCATTTCACTTATGGCGATGATGCTTTAGCTGGAGCTCATGACGTGAAAAGCGCAATTAAGGCTAGAAATGAGCTTATAGCTGCTCTAGATTCTGCCGGTTTTGCAATGCGTAAATGGACTGCAAATGTATCTAGCCTTTTAGCAGACCTACCGACAGAGCATCTTCTGCGAGAAAACTTTTTAAAGCTAGAAGATGCTAGTTGTGCCAAGGCCTTAGGTGTCCGTTGGAATGCCACTTCCGATTTATTTTATTTCACTGCCAAACAGTTAGAAATTAAAACATCCTACACTTAAAGCGAGGTTCTATCTGTCATCGCACAACTTTTTGATCCTGCAGGTTGGCTAGCACCTGTTGTGGTAACAGCTAAAATTCGTATGCAGCGTATCTGGTTGGATGAAATCGATTGGGATGAAAATATTCCTGCCCACAGTTTTCAAACTTGGCAAACTTTTCTGATGGATTATGAAACCATTAATAACATTCGCATACCTCGTTATGTTAGTTATTCACCCAATTCTGAGATAGAATTTCATGCCTTTTCTGATGGCTCTGAAAAGGCATATGCTGCAGCTATTTATATCCGTGTTCAACAAGGTGATTGCATTGTCACTCACCTGCTTTACGCAAAGAGCAAAGTGGCCCCAGTCAAGACGATTTCATTACCTCGTCTTGAACTTTGCGGAGCAACACTTCTCGCTGATATGGTCGACACCCTGTTATCACACCTAGAAATAGATAGGCATCGATTATATTGTTGGACAGACTCCACAATCGTACTTGCCTGGCTTTGTAAGCCCCCTTGTTCTTGGACAACGTTTGTAGCGAATAGAGTCTCTAAAATAGCAGACAAGGTTGGCGTAAGAAACTGGTTTCATGTAGAGTCACATGAAAACCCGGCGGATTCAGCCACACGTGGCGGTACACCCCAAGAGCTAATCGATAACGATCTTTGGTGGCATGGGCCATCATGGCTTTCACTCGAACGCTCGTCTTGGCAAAGAAAAACTCAACCTGCAGTTTTAGACACGTCTCTTGAGCGTAAAGCTGTGAAGGTAAACCTTGCATACTTTGCTAAATACGAAGACGTTTTGGAGCGTTTCTCTTCTCTCTCGAGAGGTCTAAGAGTGTTAGCTTATGTCTTTCGTTTTCTTCATCGCACGCATCCACGTTTTTGTACTACATTTGTCAAACAATCAACATGTCTTGACAACGCAGAAATTAAACACGTAAAAACACGACTCGTATTGTTATGTCAAAAAATTAACTTTCCTGATGAATATTATAGTTTAGAAACTAAAAATATTATCAGCGCCAAGAGTTCGATCATTAGCTTGAATCCATTTCTGCATAATGACGAATTAATGCGTGTTGGTGGGCGATTAGCCTCTTCGCCAATTTTGTCATATGATGAAAGGCATCCGATTATATTGCCATATAACTGCCAGTTTTCACGTCTTTTAGTACGTTTTATTCATGAAATTTCCCTTCATGGAGGAAACCAGTTAGTGCTTCGTCTGTTACGAATGCAATACTGGATTCCACGTGCTAAAAACCTGATAAAAACAACCCTGCACAATTGTAAGACTTGTGTTGTCCATAAAAAGCTACAGAGAACTCAAATTATGGCTGCTCTACCAATAGACAGAACCGTTATTTCGCGTCCATTCTCGTCCACTGGCATTGACTTCGCTGGTCCTTTCGACATAAAAAGCTACATCGGTAGATCTTGTCGAATTAGTAAGGGCTATGTGTGCTTATTTGTTTGTTTCGCTACGAAGGCAATTCATCTAGAAGCCACAAGCGACTTGTCAACTGCCACCTTTTTAGCGGCTTTCTCTCGTTTTGTCTCTAGACGCGGCTGCCCAGCAAAGGTCTATTCTGACAATGGTACTAACTTTGTTGGCGCTTCCAAAGTACTAAAGAAAGATTTTAGAGATTTTCTAAAGGAAGCTCATGACGGTCTTTTAGCTCAGTACATGCAGCAAGAAATTGCATGGCACTTCATTCCAGCAGGTGCTCCCCATATGGGAGGCCTTTGGGAAGCGGGTGTAAAAAGTTTTAAGACGTATTTTAAGAAAATGGCCGGAAGTATGAGCTATACTTGCGAAGAATTCACAACATTGCTTAACAGAATCGAAGCTTGTCTTAACTCGAGGCCCTTTACCGCCATGTCCGAAGATCCTGGTGACTTTCAATCTCTAACTCCAGGCCATTTCTTGGTCGGAGGCCCACTTCTCTCACTAGTGGAGCCAGAAATAGTTGATCAGCCTCTGACGATCGTCAACCGTTGGCAGAAGGTTAAGGCAATGCATTAGCATTTCTGCACCAGGTGGAAAAATGAATATTTGAAGGAGATGCATAGGCGTGTTAAGTGGAAAAGTCCTCAATTAGATTTAAAAGTAAATGACTTAGTTGTCGTGAAAGAAGACAACTTACCCGCGAATGAATGGCGATTAGGTCGAATATTAAAGACTTACACTGGTAGCGATAATAGAGTTCGCGTCGCCGATGTCCGAACCGAGCTAGGTTGTATACCTCGACCTATAGTTAAGCTTGTCGCACTTCCGTCTGCGCAGCTAAGTCACTATTTCTCCAAACCACCGGCCTTCCTTGTTTTTCCTTTTTTGTTTCTTTTTGTCTCGTTTCAGAATGTCCACCACCAACATCGTCAGCGATCTTCTGGAGGAAATGGTTCTCCAGACAGAATCTGAGTTTGGCGCCAGCGAAACGGAGACGGTGCTCGAGTCGCCTGCAGAAAAACTCGCACCGCCGCGAGCTTCGGTGACAAGCGTGGTCACGGTCGTAGCCAGCAGTGACACCAAGGCTAGGTGTAGCTTGTGCTCGTTGGAGCATAATCTTCCGTCGTGCCCGCAGTTCCTGGAGATGAACATCGAGGAGCGGTTGCGAGCAGTGTTACTTAACTTTCACTGCTCCAACTGCCTCTCGAGCGGTCATATGAGAAAGGATTGTCGGAGCAATGGAAGATGCCGTCACTGTGGTGACGACCACCATAGCTTGCTCCACTCGCGCCTACGAGTCCGAACTGGTCGGGCTCACTCCAGGAGGCCCCGTGGTAGGCATTCTCGAGCTAAGAAGGCAACAGCGACTGCTCAAGATGAGCCCATCAGCTCAAAGCCAAGGGGTTATAGGCCACCACGTCCGTCGTGGCAGGCACCACAGTCGACAGCACCGAAAGCGTCTTCGGCTAGGGACCACCTCCCGAAGCGGTGCCCCCCTCAAAAGAGATCGCTGTCGAATGCACCGTCAGCGTCTTCGGCAAGGGACTCTTTCCCGAGGCGATTTCCCCCAGAGCAACCGACCGCAAAAACCCTCCAACGCGTCACCTCCCTGCTCCCCACGGTTATGGTGCGGGCCTGGGCAAATGGTCGCCTCGTCTCAGAGCACGCTATCCTGGATGCCTGTCTCCCGCAGACGACAATTGCCAAAGCTTTGGTTCTGAAGTGGAGGCTGCCGACGTCTGTGGTTAATGGCACTGAGGTGTGCGCTCTGATGATCCGGGGTCAGCATGAGTCTAGCGTCCGCATTGAAACGACAGCTAGGGTCGAGCGGTGGTTGGAGGTCGTGACACCGATCAAGAACATCGACGAGCGGATCAGACAGGGATTCCCAAATTTAAAATTGGCTGATCCTAACTTTTATGCTTCATCGCCGGTCCATATTCTGCTTGGGAGTGATGTTTATGCGCGCGTGATGCAGCCGGGAATCTTCCCATCCGGATTTGGCATGCCATTAGCGCAAAATTCAATTTTTGGCTGGGTGCTATCTGGGCAAGGTGCCTGGTGATCTAGGATTGCATTCCTGCAAGGCGTGCGGGATGTTAACGCCACTGGTGGTTGCCCGTTGCTGCCGCTCTTATTTATTTATAGGTTTCCTTTTTTCTTTTGGGCAGCGCTTCTCGCTGCCTTTGTTTTAACTTTGTTAGTTTAAGTTGATTACTAATAAACTGACCACGGTCTAGTGAAGTTACTCCGCGAGTCTTTATATTCAAAAAGGTTTTTAGTGCGCGCCCCCAAATTTAACCTTCTATACGGATTATAAAAAAGTGTTTAGAATCTCAATCGAATTAGAGATTTTCACTTTGTATTGAGATTTGTTCCTGGCCACCTGTCAAAAGCAAATGGAATATTTATGAATCCTGAATTATGCAAACATTTTTACCCTACAGTTAATTACACGTTGTCACTAAAAGCAAAAGTTTAGCTGTCTTCCTAAACGCATTTATGCAAAGTATTAGTGTGTTTTCCTTTAAACTGCAGCCTACTAGATTCACATGATACCTACTTAAAATAGCAATGTAGCTGCGCAGTTTTGGTGAATCTGGTAAGCACCAGTTCAAGGAAAAACACACTGATGCTTTGCATAAATGCGTTTATGAAGACACACTTTATCTTATTGGAGTGACCACCTAGATTTGTAAGTAGAAACTTACCTTCGTTATGGCAATTTGATGTATCTATCGCATTTGCCAACATTGAGCAAGAAGGCCTTACACCCAGCAACTCGTCAAGCTCATCCTAATGTTCACTTGTAGTTTTTCCTGCTCCACTACAATTGTTTACTTTTTTGGCGGTAATGTAGTTTTTCTTTAGATTCTTCCATTTGTTTTCAATATTTATTGCATTTTTGTCATGTATATTTCTTTTTTTAAATTCACTTTCAACAATCTAATTATATCATTCTATCTAATATTTTCTTTTCTTTAAATATTTCTATTAAGAGCAAGGTGTCGTGAGCACTCCAAAAATCTCGTCCAGCCGCCATTTCTTTAGTAATAAATGCCATAATGCATTTTGACAGATATAACTCAGCTAGATCCAGCAAGTTTCGTGGAGTTTACTTGGATTTAACGAAACTCAACTTAACTCTCGTTTACATGCAGGGTTAACTACGAGTAAACCCCGAGTTAACTCTGCACGTAATCACAGTAACAGTAGAAGCCTTACCATTGGTCAATATAATTTCAACATCACCTCTACCTACCTTTAATCGAATTTTATCTGAAATGACAACTTCGCTGTTACTGGGTGTTTAACATTTTTTAGCCAATCTCGCCGCCATGTCATATGGGCTTACGCGCCAGAGTTCAGAAACCACGTCTGAGTGTTGACTTCGCTTACTACCAATGACGTAAAGAACACATTTTGGTTTCCTTTCGACTTTTGTTGCTGCGATTTTGGATTGGGACAATTCCTGGCAAAATGCCCAAAACGATTGCATTAAAAACATCCCACACTCTTTTTATTTTTCACAAAAGAGTTTTTGCTGTACAAAGCTACTGTGTTACCTGGTGCATGGGTCACATCTTGGAGTAATTTTGTATTTGATCGAGTCGGATGTTATAGCGACTCCGGAATTCTCCAGGCTTATTATCATCGGCTGATAATGTTCTGGCAGACCTGCAAGAAGCAACTTATCCACCCATTCATCATTAACGGTTAGCCCTGTGCCCTGTAATTTATGAGCAGTCGTGACTATTTTATTCACGAAATCTTCCATAGATTCGCTGTCGTCTAATTTGGTTGTGATCAACGTCTTCAACAACCCAACTTTCCTCGTCAAACCTGAATCGTCAAACGCCTACTTCAAATTGTCCCAGACTTCTTTGACAGTCGTTGCGTCTTGGACATGAACGTAGTTGATGGGATCTATTAATAATATCAATTTGGATTTCACTTTCGTAATCAGTTTTGCATCGTTCGATGTGCCTTTGACACAGTCCCAAAGTTCCTCATATTCAAAGAGATTTCTAACTGCGAATTTCCACGAGTCATAAATCTCTAGTTCTTTAAGTTTTTCAATGCAAAGTGAATGTGAATGGCTAGCGGCTGCCGTCTTGTAACCTCAAAAAAAAATGCCTTTACTAATCTGCAATTATTTAGGTAATCCGTGAAAAAAATTGATTGCAAATTATATTTATCGGTTCGTAACTTTCCCTACAGTTTCTTGTGAAAGAGAAAAGTAGTTTTAAGTTATATTCACAAAAATTTTTTTTTTCAAATCAGAAAATTTTTGATTCTCCTGAAGGTCCTTTTTAGTAAAAAAAACATGTTTTATACTCATAACTTTTTATTTTCACAGAACGCATACCCAAATATGCAAAAAAGATGAACTTCTTACCCATACCAACACTTTGGCATAAGAAAATTTTAAAAATTATGTAATATTATAACTCTTATTGACCTTCAAAATTGACCTTCGAAATTTATGCTATTTTTAAAAACACATTTTGTTAAAAACGCTATAAAAAACACATTTTTCATTGGGTTAACGTGAAAGAAATCTTGTTGGAAAGGTGTTAAGGTTAACTTTTTATTTATATAGCGATTTGATTGATTAGCTATAAGCGTTTAAGGTATATAAATATTAAGGTGGGTCACGCCTTATGAACAAAAAATAAAAAATATTAAAAAGACCCACACCTCGTTTGAAAGCTATTATTAGGAATATTAAGTTTAATATTAAAAAATTAAAATGCATTTTTTAGGTGGACGCAAAATGTGGCCATAATGTTTATTTTTAATAACTTAACCATTTCTTAACCGATCGTTAAGAAAGTATGTCGTTGGATAGGTCTCAGTAAGGTCAAAAAATCGTTCTAACGACTTTTTTTACTCAGACTCTATCTTTGACTATATATTTCAACTTTTCGTTTTATTTCCTCAGTACCCCTAAAACTTTAGTTCCTTTTTTAAATAGAAAATCAAAGATCATAAAAAATCATTAAGCTTTTGTTAACAAACTTTTTAATTTCTTTAGTAGGGACAAAAAGTTACAGCAAATTTAATTTTTGGCCAAGTTTATTTTAATTGTTGGTCTGTAGCCTTCTGTGCATCTTTGTTCGCCTTAGAAATGACTTCGTTCATCTCCGGTTTTGTTTATTAGTGTTCGGCTCAGCTTTGTTTGGTTTAATTTTTTATATCGAATTTTTCACAATCGGCTCAGTCGCTTAGGCGTTATTAAGCCATATATATATTTTATTACTTTAAGCGCCCTCTATCGAAACTATTTGAAACTTATAATAGCCTATCTTTTATTTTTGATCCAGGAGTATCTTCATACTAAATTTCAACAAAATCCTTCCAGTCGTTTAGCCAGAAACTTATTGCATAAAAAACAAACCAACAAGCAAAGCAGCAAATAAAAAAAAGCATACAACCTCACACACGATAATATTATTATTATTATGTGTAGTGCTGAAAACAAACTATCTGCTATCCCTTATTTGGAGTAATTTAGTACACAATTTTATCAAAGTGTATCTAGGCATTATATTTAGATATTTATTTAATATTATTACCCCTAACATTTTCATTATATATTTAATGAAAATAAAGCTTTACAAGAAAAATCATTACACTTATACCAAGAAACTATATTGAAAATGAAAGAACGTTAGAAATTGACTTTAGAAATCTGCAAAAACAAAATAAATTTCTTGTTTGCAATATATATATTATCTTTTATTGCTCTTATTGACTTCTAAAAATTAAATTTTTTCTATTAGTAGAAACACTTTTTGCTAAAATTGTTGTTAAAAGGTCTCTATTGTTATTATATTAAATTTTGATGTGATTCCAACTTCGTGTACTTTTCACGAGAATTAAAAGCGGAAAAAATATGTCCTAAGAATTTTTATTTATAACCGCCTTGCAGGACTGACTTACAGCTTTTACGAAGCGTTCAGTATTTTACGAGTGGCAAGGAAAAGCTGCAAAAAATTGTATGATATTAAGTTGTTCTTAACTTTATATGATGGTCGTTCTTTATGTTTATGTTTATGTTTATGTTAATGTTTATTACTACCAAATATTAGTACAGTAAGAACTGAGTTTTTTGAAGTACAAAATGAATACATTCAATATATATTTATATAATAACAACTTAGCTTAACAACTTATTAACAGGAATTAACTTGATTAAAATAACATATTTAGTTTAATTTGAATTTATATAAAAGCAAATAAAAGCAAAATAAAATATTTAATAAAAAATCAAAGAATTATGAATTAAGAGGTTGCGAAGAGATGAAGAAAGAAAACTAAAGAGAGAATAGGAAAAGAGAACAAAAATTAGTTAGAGGAAACATAAGTGAATATAGATCGCCTAAAGGTAGCTTTTCTAGTGATTTCTCTCAGTTCACTTCGCAGAGCATTCCACAGTATGATGGCGTTAAAGAAAAATAAAAGAGAAGCGCTTAATGAAGTATGTCGAGGGACTATGATAGGGCTGGCAGATATTTTTATTGCAAAACCGGGGCACTTTGGTAAAACAACTGTCGACAAAAAAACTTTAAAATAAAATTACAAAAAATATACTTTCACATATTTTTTTAATGTACATTTAACTCTCAACATAAAAGGCTAGATTTCATTCTTCAATAAAAATTCCTAAAGAAATTTCAGTCATACTTTTCATTACTTAGAACTTCTTTAAAATTTCCGGCTTGGCTTTAATATAATTGTAAAACTCTGTGCAATTAAAAAAATTAAACAATTAATTAAATTAAAACTGACTTTGCATTGAATAATGCTTTCTACCGCTCTAATGTTAAGCGAATTTTTTTCCTTAGTCCACTGAGATAATGACTTATGATTATGTTTTAGACTTTCAGTAAAGTTCTTTAAATATGCAACCTCTTCAAAACATTCATCAGATATTGTTATATTTTTTCATATATAATGTACTTATATAGTTTTTTTAACTTCTGTCCACTTTAGTACATTATTTAAGGTTTTCTAATTAAAGACATCATATTTATTTAAATGAAAAGTCCAATGTTCCAAATAACTATTTGCTGTATTAAAAACACGTTTCGCATCCTCTTCAAAAATTAATATTTTTCTTGAATATAAACCGCTTTCCTTTAATTGGTCTAAAATAATATTTGTTTGGTTTCCAAAAAATTTATTTTCAAATCTGTCTTTTAAATCATCTTTAGTGTCATTTATCAGTTTTTACACTTCCAGAATTGTATTGTGTATTTTAAAATTTTTTTTTTATTTGTTTTACAACCATGAAAGATTGGCAGTGAATAAATGACACATAAACTTCAGCTAAAGGAATGTGCTGTTCCTCAGCAAAAGAAATTTGCAAGTGTCTTCCACATTTGCAAGATTCTTTGTATAGCGGGTACTAATGAGAGCCACCGGCTTCTTCTATAAGAAAGAATTGATTTGTAAGTTGTGTCCGCATTATCGCAAAATTCTTTAAGCCGCTCCGCTCTTACAGTAAATGAAGAAAAATATTTATATATTTTAATCACCACAGAATTCACATCGATTGACATCACATCCACAGCAGTCAAAACTGTGTTGTGAAGTATATGAGCAGGGCAACCAATTCCCTCGATGTTTTTTCCTGAAGCCTCTTTTCATTTATAAAAAATGTTATTTATTCCCTGCCTTTTCCTTCCACCAAAGTTAGTATTAGTTTTATCAGCACCAAAAGCAACAAGCTTTTTTAAAGGTATTTGAAATTCCATAAAAAGGCACGTTTTTAATTAATATTTCTACAAAATTTGCAGCTGCATGCTGAGCCAAAACATTCTTTATAAAATCTGTTGCTTTGGTTTCAGCGTTTGATTGCTTTGCTGCTATTTCCGAGTCCGGATACGAGAGTGCACTTAGTTTAGTAGTACAATCTTCTGAGCTAAACGGTTGATGGTGATCAATAATTTTATATCCTGGTGTTAACTCAGCGGCAGAGATTAGTTGACATTGTGTAGTGTTTTGTTTCACAAAAAAACGAAGAAATGTCTTATAAAGTTGAAGTTTTACAAAGCATCGATTTATCTTTGGCACTTGCGATGTGGTCAACAATGTCTAACCGTCCACCGTTCACAAAGAATCGTGATCACTTCTACCTAGTTTTATAAAGGACCACTCTGCTGTATATGTGGTCAGGAATTTACACTTCCTCCTTGGCATTTTATAAGGTAATAAAAAACAATATAAGCATATAAACAACAAACTTTGACTCGAAAACTTACATGAAAAGTTACAGCAGGCAAAGAAAACAAGCACACAATAAATTTAACGAAAAACAGCTGTTGCTAGTATGAGATTGGATTAATTAATGGATTAATTAATTAAAGAGAATCATAAGAGAATTTGTCTTATTAGGATTTGAATTGACACGAAAGATGTCTTATTTGTGGAGGTTGAAATTCAATAGAGTAGCAAATTCGATTGAAACAAGCTTTTAGATTTTCCTCACTTGATAATGGACGTCCATATAACACAACATCTGAAGAAAAATCGGCACTTATTTTGGTTGAGTTGTTGTTTAGTTGATTGTTAGAAACAGGTGTTAGTTTCTGAAGCTGATTACATCGAGCTGATTACTTTCGAGCTCACTGAAATCAGATTTTAAAACATTCACCTCGGCTTCAATTTTGATAACAAGTTTGGTCTCAATGCTCGAAATTTCGTCAGAGAGTTGCTTGAGTGAATTATTACTGTGTAGGAGGAGACGATCTGCCAGCTGTCGAATTTCAGTTTTTAAATTCCCACTCAATCGCTCTTCCATCTCTTGCAGCTGTGCACACAGTGACCGTGCTAATGATTCTCCACTCTCCAGCTTTGGCGTACCATCACCTCTATGGTTCATTCGATTCGAGTGCTGCTGAAATTGTTGGCGCGTCAATCGAGGGGAAGTTGACATTGATGTTTTTCAGAACAGAAACAGCGAAGAGACGAATACGCAGCAAAGCAGACAATAACAGCAGAAGTACAGGTACCACGGTAATCGAGAAAAAAAACTCAATAGTGCTGACCCAACCTGGTGAGCGAGACGATGACAACCGCGATGAACAAAAAAGACTCAATAGCAAAGTCAGTAAGAAACTATAGCGCGAGAGACTCAATAAGTAATAATCGTCACAACCGTCGGAATTACTGTGTGTTTTATTTATCTGTTTTCTTATGTATTTTTATATATTTGCAGTTCAATTTATTTATTAGCTTGTGACATTTATTATTAACGTAAAAAGCAGTTCAGTTATTCAGCGCAAAAATCAAAACACTTTAACAAAGCTGAGTTCATTATCATTAAATTTAATCAAAGTTTATAGCATTAAAATAAAGTGTTTTCGCGGTGTTTTACACATTTAGAAAACAAAATTTACAGAGCACAAAAGAAATGCGACAGAGCGGTTTTAATGTTTTCCTCTTTTTTGAAAACTTTGTCTGGAAAAACAATAGTTTCTGTAGAATTACCATAGATACGAAGATCTGCATCCGGAATAAACTGAGTGCAAGGTGGCTCAGTTATCCGAACTTTATCCCAATCGATGATTGTCACAAACTGACGGATGCCAGTTTGCCGTTGCCCAGGGAAACACCACGTGGAGGTTTGAGTCGACTTGAGACGATTTCGACATGGATAATGCTGGCCTCGCCAGGTTGAGGCGGTCAGACACGCTGCCATGTGAAGGTGCGCCTCCTGTTCCCCTATACTTAAGAAAGGAGACCCAACAATCTGCGCCAGCTATAGAGGCATCAGTCTTATTTCCATCGCATATAAGGTTCTCTCAAGCGTACTCTGTGAAAGATTAAAGCCGATTTCAAAAACACTGATTGGACCTTATCAGTGTGGCTTTTGACCTGGCAAGTCCACGATAGACCAGATTTTCACGCTACGACAAATTCTGGAGAAAACCCACAAAAATCAAATTGACACACACCATCTCTTTGTTGATTTTAAAGCTGCGTTCGAAAGCCCGAGAAGGGATTGCCTATACGCAACAATGTCTGAATTCGGTATACCTGCAAAGTTGATTAGACTTTGCAGAATGACGTTGAGCAACACACGCAGCTCCGTCAAGGTAGAAAATGACCTCTCCGAAACCTTCAATACCGAAAGAGGTTTCAGGCAAGGCGATCCACTGTCTTGCGATCTCTTTAACATTTTCTATAAAGGTGTCCAGCTCCTTGCGTAAGCTGATGATATTGATATTGTCGGCAGAACCAAAAGAGATGTTACCGCTGCTTTCACCGCTATCGAAAAGGAATCAGCCAAAGTGGGTATATCGATAAATGAGGGTAAAACAAAGTATATGCTGTCTATAAACAAGGGAGTGCGGCGTTTAGACTCCCACGTTTCATCCGGCAGCTATAACTTTGAAGTAGTCAAGGAGTTCGTTTACCTTGGCACCGCCATTAATACCAACAACGAAATCAGCCTGGATATAAAGCGAAGAACAATAATTGCTAATAGGTGCTACTACTGGCTCAGTAAGCAACTAAGTTCCAGAGCCCTCTCTCGATCGACAAAACTAAACCTCTACAAGACGCTCGTTCTACCTTTGCTTCTTTATGGCGCTAAGGCATGGATAGTTTCGCAAACTGACGCAGCCGCTCGGGGGTGTTCGAGAGAAGAGTTCACTCAAAATCTTCGGTCCTGTTCGAGTCGGCGATGACTATCGCATCCGAATGAACCATGAGCTGTATGAGCTCTACGAAGACATTGACGTAGTTCGGCGTATAACTGTGCAGCGACTACGCTGGCTGCAGAGGCGCCTGGCGAGAGCTGATGAGGTCGGCCGAAACCCGGACACGGGTTGTTACGACCACCTAGGTAAGTAAGAGGAAATAAAACGAAAAGTTGAATTATATTGTCAGAGATGGAATCGGAGTAAAAAATTTGTAAGAACGAATTGTTGACATTATTGAGCCTATCCAACGACATACTTTCTTAACGATCGGTTAAGAAATTGTGAAGTTATTTAAAAAAACCATTTTTATAGTACCTACTAAAAACCTCTTTATATTAGCTTTCATTTCATTCATTTCATTTTTAGCTTTTTATTTTCATAAGGGGTGACCCACCTAAATATGTATATACCTTAAACGCTCATAGCTAATCAATGAAATCGCTATATAAAAAAATGTTAAACTGAATACCTTTCCAACAAGGTTAATTTCACCAATGAAAAATTTACCCCAGTTAACCCAATGAAAAATGTGTTTTTTACGGCGTTTTTAACAAAATGTGTTTTTAAAAATAGCATCAAATTCTATTTTTGAAGGTCAATAAGAGTTCTAATAATACATAATTTTAAAAAATTTCTTATACCAAAATGTTGGTATGGGTAAGAAGTTTATGTTTTTAGCATATTTGGGTATGCGTTCTGTGAAAATAAAAAGTTATGAGCAAAAAACATGGTTTTTTACCAGAAAGAGCCTTCAGGAGAATCAAAAACTCTCCGTGGAATTTTCTCCGATTTGAAAATAAAAGTATACAGAATCGTTCTTATGAGTTCCTCTAACTTTTGAGACGGTGGACGGTTGACTTTTTTTTTTTCAACATACAAAAACGATCCGGTCTAATAGACCATGTCCATATACTACTAGATCTATTGTAGTTTTGATCCAATGAATGGGACCAACACCGTAATATGAAAATCCTGCCCGTGCCATAATACTTGTTCCACCGGTTTTGATTGTTTAAGAGGTAAAATTTGGCTTGAATTCCGCATTTGGGGATCTTCTTACGTAAGAACGGGATCCTCTGCAACCATACAAAATAACTTTGGGCTCATCAGTCCATAAAATATATCTGTTCAACTGACCAGTTCAAGTGAGGTTTTACAAAATGTATTCGTTTTGCAACATGTTTTGCGATAAGAAGTGGTACTTTTTAGTGGCTTCGAGCACAAGGAGGGTATATTCGAAAGAGAATTCACCATACAATTTTTCCCCTTTTGCAGAAAATTTTCAACCGGCCTACTTGGTGGATTCAAAATTATGTTCGAAAAGCCGAAGTGCCGAACCGATGAGAGACTGTACGAATGGTATTGTAAACAAACTAAGCAGCAAACAAAAATCAACTCAAACATTTTTGCGACAATTAAGAAATATCGAAGGATTGGAGTTGGCTATTTTCTCAAAAAAAAAATCTCTTTGACACAATAATTATTTGCATGTGTTTTGTTTGCTCTTATTTTTTCCATGTACGAGGGGTGCCTTTTATATTTCGGGATTAGAGAACAAAAACAAATATTAATCATCGAAAATCACTTTATTGTTTTTCAAAATATTCTCCATTAAGATCTATACACTTTTGCATGCGTTTGAACCAATTGTCAAAGCACTTTTGCCACTCTGATTGAGGTATCTCCAAAACATGCATTCTGAATGCCGCAACCACTTCTTCGGGCGTCGAAAATCGTTGTCCACGCAGTTCATTCTTCACGGTTGGGAATAAAAAGAAGTCATTCGGTGCCAAGTCAGGACTATACGGCGGATGACCCATCAAATCGATGTTTTGGGTGCTCAAAAATGCAGTTGTTTGAGCCGATGTGTGAGAGCTCGCATTGTCGTGGTGAAGAGTGATCCGTCTTCGGCGGTTGGTTTTCCTGATTTCTTGGAAGACAACTGGCAAACAAATGGTTGTGTACCACTCAGAGTTGACTGTTCTGCGTTGTTCTAGTGGTACGGTTGCGCCATGTCCATATTTTGCGAAAAAACAGGCGACCATTTGCTTGGAAGTGCTTCGTGCGCGAACAACTTTTGTTGGATTTGGCTCATCTTGAAACACCCATACAGTCGACTGCTGTTTACTTTCGGTCGTGTTTCGAAGCACCGCGATCGTATTTTTTGAGCATTTCCTTCGACCAATCGACACGAGCCTTTTTTTGAGCGATTGACAAATTGTGTGGGATCCAACGCGAACAAATTTTTTTGACAGTCAAATGCTTATGCAATATTGAATGTATGCTGGTCCCACTTATGCCTAAGGTTGCCTCAATCTCACGATAGGTAACATGACGATCTTGCAATATCAGTTCGCGCACAGCATCAATGGTTTTCGGAACAACAGCTGATTTCGGACGACCTTCACGAAATTCGTCTTGGAGTGAACTACGACCACGATTGAATTCACCATACCATCGATAAACACTGGTCCTTGATGGAGCTTCATCGCCAAAAATTGAATTAAGTTCATCCATGCACTGTTGCTGTGTTAATTCACGTCGAAACTTGTAAAAAATAATCTCACGAAAATTATAATTATAATTAATAATTCCATTTTTAGACCGAGATGAATCTTTTAAGTTACTATAAACAACACAAATAGCGCTCGTATGTCAAAACGTTCTGAGTACGTATAAGCCAACAAATGTCAAACTTTGCGATAGAGCTTTCAGTTGACAGATTGCAACACCAGGGTTGCCAAATCCCGAAATATAAAAGGCACCCTACGTAGATATGTGTGTTTTGTTTTTAGCTGGCCGCAGTGTTTTGTTTTGGTTGGAATAAGTTTATTGAATTCTACATTTAATTAATTCGCTCAAACATTTTTCTTTTGATTTGAAGAACCATTTTTGATAACTAATTTTATAGCTAGAGTGTGTGTCAATCGGAAACTTTTCACTCTGATGATCAAATTTTGACAGTTGGTAGAGCAATTTTTGGCAATTGTGAGGTGAATATAACTGTCAAAATTTGTAGTAGCCCCAGGGGGCTATCGAAAAGTGATTTTTCGACACATCCAAAAAGTGAGACAAAACATTACATTCATTTCCGCGCTGCATTTCGATTTGATTAGCTATTTTAATTTGTGAATTTTTTAATTAAACTATCGTTCTTTTATCGTAAAGATAAAACCGGAATAAATAAAAACTAATATAATTTTTAACTGTGAGTTTTTGTGAAAGCTGCATTTTTATGTGTTTAGTTCTGTGCGGTAAAGTTGATGATAAAATGTGGCTTTTAACGCGAGATGCTTTAGTTGTTCCTTTTATTTCCAGTTAAATATATTTTAAAGTAAATTGTGCTTTAAAAGTTTTGTTCCTTTTGTTTTAAGCGAGTACCAACCAAGGGCAATTCGAGTGCTGTGAAAATATTGTAAATGGAAGATAACAAAGAATGATGGCACACTCACGTGGATATCGCGGAACCGCTATTGCATGCAAATGGGAAAAGGCTATTGCAATGATGCACGGCTACAGCATACATCCGCTCCGCTGCCAAATGCAATGCCGCCAGCAGGTAAACATTCCGCCTGTCCGCAATTTCCACGTGATTGTTCAAAGCTGCCTTTGAAGCCGTCGTATATGTCTCTTCCAATCCAATCGGTCATGGCACTCGAATTACTCTTGATTCATAATTTAATTTATTGATACCCTTTACTAGGTTGCTGCAGCCGCATAGCATAAGCTAAGCTAGCAGCATATGAAGCGTAGACGCGAATAACGTTGTGAGCGACATATAAATATTTTTTTGCATATTACCATTAAAAATGCTCTAAAACACGACCGAAATTTTGAACGTCAAAATTTGTAATTGTTAAAATTTCATCGTCCATTTGACACACTAAAAAAGACAAATTTATTTCAACACACACAAATTTTATTCAACTTGCTATTTTCTTTCCTACCACGAGTGAAAAGTTTCCTTTTGACACACACCCCTAGTAAAGATTTTATAGACATTTTTTCTAGTTCAAACATTTTTCCTCTGATTTTGAAGAAAAATTTTTGATTTCAAATTTTTTCTACCAACTAAATGATAGAATTTGTTTTTTGTTTTAATTTTTCGTTCGATTTTACAGAAATTTTTTTTTTCTATAAAATTTACCTCTAAGGATTTGATAGATTTTGTTTTTGTTGAAGAAATTTTTCATCCAATTTTGATGAAAAATTTTTGTTCTATAAATTTGTATCTGCTAAAGAGATCAAGTATTTTTAAAAAAAAATTTCCTTTGTTTTGAAGAAAAATTTTTGATCTACAAAATTTTAGCTGCTACAGAAATGATGAAAATTTTTCTTCTATACATTTTTAGCTAACAAAGTAATCATAGAAATTTTATTTCAAAAATTTTTTCTCTTTGAAGAAAATCTACTCGTACCAACTCGTTCAAAAAAATTTTTCCTTCTATTTCTATGAAAAATTTTGATCTATAAATTTTTATCTGCTCAGGAAATAATTCATTTTTTTTAAAAAAATTTTCCTGATTTTGAAGAAAACTTTTTGATATCTAAGTTTTTCGCTGCTAAAGAAATGATAGAAATTTTGTTTGTTTAAAAATTTTTATTAATATTTATTTATTAATAAATCCGAACATACAGTGGCTACTGTCACTTGGACCAAAACATGCACTCCCAACAACAAAACAACAACTACCAATATACAAATGTATTGCTGAGGGGGAAGACTGCATACAAACGATATCAAAAAGAGAGCAGCAAGAAACAGCGAGATCGAGATTAACAACACTAATAGATGGACACATTAACACACTAAGGCATGATGCAAGAGATAATACAGTACTAGACACAATAAAAGCGACAAAAAAATTTTTAAAGGAACATGAAAATTTATTAATCCTGAATTCTGACAAGGGAAATGTGACTGTAGCAATGAACAAAGAGGACTATGACCGGAAAATGCGAATATTAGTGAGAGATATAGGAAAATACAAAATTTTAAATAGAGACCCAACACTTACACTCCAACAAAAAAAACAACGTTTTTGGTGAATTTCTTTTCAAAAATAATGACATTACAATTAACGAAAAAAGAAACATCTGCACGAATATAGCAACAGCGCCGAGAGTTTATGGACTTCCTAAAATTCATAAGGATGTCACACCACTACGACCAATTTGCTCTTTTATTGGATCACCTTCATACGGACTTAGTAAATACCTAACAAACATTTTAAAAAATATAACACGAAATTCACAGTATAACATAACGAATGCAATAGAGTTCAAAAACAAAATTAATAACACACATATATATGACGACGAAACTATAATATAATTTGATGTTATATCACTATTTCCCAGCATTCCAACAGAGTTGGCGATTAAAATAATAGATGAAAAATGGACAGAAATCAATAAGCACACAAAAATAACGAAAGGGAAGTTTATGGACATGATTAAATTCTGTATAAATGACAACAGCTATTTTAAATTAAAAGATACGATTTACAAGCAATTAAGAGGAATGCCTATGGGATCACCAGCGTCACCAGTGATTGCTAATATAATTATGGAAGAGTTATTAGACAAGACGCTGGAAACACTTGAGACGAAACCTAGACTTTGATAAATATGTCGATGATCTATTTGCAATAGTGAAAACAGACAAAATACAAGAAACTCTAGACGCACTTAACAAATTTCACAAAAACATCAAATTCACAAAGGAAGAAGAAACTAATGGACAATTAACCTACCTGGACACGGTCATAATAAGAAGAGATAACAAATTAATTATTGACTGGTTTAAAAAATCTATGGCCTCCGGACGTCTCATTAATTTTTACTCCAAGCACCCCAAACGAGTAATTATAAATACGGCTAACAATTTTATAAAAAAAGCAATAAGCAATTTCATCGTGACAATATAAATAAAATTAGGACTATATTGAGGAAAAATTAATTCCCGAAAATGACCACAGAAAGCTTAATCGACAAATATTACAAAATGAAAAACAAGGAAGATAAAGAAGACTACAACAGCAAAATATTCAAATCTGTGACATACGTTCCAGGTCTATCGGAAAGAATTATAAATTCAAATTTGTATGACAAGGAGAAAATAAAATTAGCACTAAAAACTAATAATACCGTACAATTGTACAGCAATACAAAAACAAAAATTGATAAACTTGACAAATCTAATGTAATTTACAAAATTACATGCAACGGTGACGAGTCCAATGTATGTGACCAGGCATATGTTAGGACAACTAAAAACAAACTACGGACAAGAATTTCTTCGCATCGATCGGACCAAAAAACTCGCAGATCTATGGACCACAAAACAGCACTGGCAGCACACTGTGCGGAGCATGAACACACACCTTATTTTGACACTGTGGAGATTTTACAACAAGAGAAGAACTACTTTAGACGATATACATTAGAAATGCTCCACATCATAAGCTTACCGGAAAAGAAGAGACTAAACTTCAAAACAGGCACAGACAGGTGCGCACACATATACAGAAAGTATGTCAAAGATAATAATTAAAAACTTGACAACAGAAGAAGTGGATGTATTTTGTAAATTTGTTCTTTTTTTCATTAAAAATCTGTGATATAAATGTTAAATGTCGTTCTTAAATATTAAGTGCTTCAATTCTTAAAATGTTTTAATTGTTTAAATTGTAAGTAAAATTATTTGAAGTGAAAAGTATTGTTAAAAATATTGTAAAAGGTTTTTCCAGTTCTCCCTGAGGATGATTGCCGACGGCGATCGAAATAGTGGAAATTAAAATTAAAAATTAAAACCACAAAAGTTTTTCATTTTTAATATTTTGGACCTTGAATTCAACAAATAAATTTAAAAAATGTCGAAAAACAAATAAAGAAATATTTAAATTAATATTATAAGCTTAGAGAAATTAAGATATATTAATTACCTTTCGATTTCTTCCTACACCGAGAATAAAGCTTAAGTTAAATTGAAAAAAAAACCTAGCATATTTTATAAGATGGCTTTTGCAGTTTTCAGCCACCTGTCAAAAGGTCCAAGTTAATTAATTAATATAACAAACAAACTTTTATTGATTAAGTTTTATTTGGCAGTGTGCAGCGGCATGTGCATCTGCTTGTTCCGATGAAATACAACCTTTCTTGAACACAAATAATTAAAGACTCTCTACTGACATTTCATTTCAGCGAATGGAAAACTAAAACATATTTCATGGCGTTGCCAAATATAAAAGTTATGGATTTACAAGAATAAAGATACACGATGACAACTCGGCCCTTCCTGACCAAAACTCGTCTCGAGTTAGAGCTGGGTTTAGTCATCTATAGGAGTGCCTGCTATTTCTTCCTCTGCATCGTAATCATCGTCGATTTCTGGATACAGTTCACACCATGGCTTCAGTTTGTCGCTGCTAGCAACTGTGCTATACTTTCGTTGTTTCAACTGAGCTCCTTCGATGTCTTCGATGATGTAGCGATCAAAGCGTAAAACCTTTGCGATGACATTGGGTCCACGATATTTGACCTCTAGCTTTCGTGACTCACCTGTTCTTGGAATGGGACTTTCAATTAGTACCAGATCACCTTCCTTGTACTGATGTGGTTGTTTGTGTTTAGCGTCCAATCTAGCTTTCCAGACCTTGCGTGCTGATTCGATATTTTTGATGGCTACTTCCCTCTTTTTGGTAATGGGTTCGTCGTCCCATTCATCATCGTCGTCGTGTAGTGCTGCGATGACTTTATTTCCCCCTATATCGCGCACAGGAAAATCATAACTAAGGTCCATTGGTGAATACTTTGTTGTTGAGTTTACTCGTGTATTTATTGTCCACTGCAAACGACGAATTTCTGCATCCCAGTCTTTCACGTTCGTCGATGTTGCCTTGAAAAAAGCTAAGATTGACTTATTGACTCTTTCTGCGAGACCGTTTGCTCTTGGGGTCCTAACGGCTACTTTAATGTGTTGGATGTTATTGTTGGATCAATATTCTGCAAAAGCTGACGACGTGAACGAAGTTCCTCGATCAGTAACTACTTTCTTTGGCATACCAAAGTGCAGAGTCAGTTGATTAAGCGCATCCGGGACTGGTTTTGTTTTGGTCGACTTCTCGGCAACAATTACTGTGTACCTTGTTAATGCATCCACAATCACTAGAATGTACTCATTCCCACGACGACTTTTGATAAAGGGACCCAGGTGGTCCATGTGTAAAGTCTCGAAGGGCACCTTAGGTATCTCCATTCCGTACAGTTGGCACTCCTTACGCATTGGCTCCCGACAAAAACAGCACTCAATGCATGATCTAATATAACCCTTCACGAAGTTTCGGCACCTGGGAAACCAAAAGTGCTGCTGAATTCGTTTGAGTGTACCATCCACTGCTGGATGTCCCGCGTCGTCGTGACATAACTTAACTATTCGCCACCTCATTCCACGTGGAACGACCAACATTAATTTTCCGCTGTCGTCACTTTTATAGAGCCTGTTCTTCTTCAGTAGGAACTCATTTTTGTACTTTTTAGACTGACTTGTCATCTTTTTATCAGTTACTATTTCCATTATTTCTTGCAGTTTCGAATCACTTTTCTGCATGGTTACCAGCCAATCGTCGATTGGCACAGTAATGGAGAAAACACACGCACCAATGTCTTCAGGTTCTATAGGATTCTCGACAGGAGCGCGACTCATGGCATCGACATGAGTCATAGCTGCACCTGATCGGTGCTGTACACTATAGTCGTACTCGAGTAATCGTAAAAACCAGCGCGCGATGCGCGGGATCAGCGGCTTTGATGATTTCAAGCTGGAAATAGCTGAACAGTCGGTGACAATGGTGAACTGTTTTCCCAGCAAGTACATCCTGAAACGTTGACAAGATTCCACCACGGCCAGCACCTCCAGTTCGTACCCGTCATACTTTTGCTCCGAACTGTTGCACATTCGACTAAAATATGCAATAGGCTTCAGCCCCTCGTTGTCCTCGGATTGCAGCAGAATCCCTGCAATACCGCCACTACTGGCATCAGTGTGCAGTTCGTGTTCCTTTTCTACGTCATAGATGCCCAATACTGGTTCACTAATAAGAAGATCAACTAAAAGGCGATATGCGTTGGCACATTCTGCAGTCCACTCGAAAACTGTATCTTTTTTTGTTAGTCGGGTTAAAGGAGCGGCAATGTGAGCATAATTTGCTATAAATTTCCGGAAGAACCCGGTGAGACCTAAGAAGCGCCTGATATCAGTTGCACCTATAGGGATCGGAAATTCTTTAATTGCAATCGTTTTAAGTCGACCCGGCTTCATCCCATTTTCATCCAGCTCATGCCCCAGAAATGTGACACAATTTTTCATAAAATCACATTTTGAGAGACGCAGTGTCAAACCTTCTTTTTGTATAATACGTAAAAATTCCTCAAGATTGTGAAGTCCCTCCCTGAACGTGTCTGACGCAATTATAACTTCATCAACGTAGCTCACCACCTTGTCTTTGATAGGTTTAATTACCTGCAACATCATCATGCTTAACACTTTGTGTACGCTGCATTTTACTGTGCCAACCCTGAAAGCACATTTTACATTTAAAAACGCTCACAAAATAATTTAAATTTTTTTCTAATGAATTATTTTTCCATTGATAATATTGCTGCTTGTTCTCTGAACGAGCAATGCAAAAGCCAGAATATTCTGTACTCTATGTTCAGCTGTTCTGGCCCATGTGAGCGAATGTTCCATGCTTCTTGTGCTGGTATTTCTAAATCGTGCCTTGACGATTTAATGTCAGTCCAATCTGGTCTTCGCTGGTATTGTGCTTCGTGCAGGGCCCTTTCCCCGGATGAACTTTATTCTAAAATAAAGCTTTTTGGGGAAAGCCTTAACTTATTAAATAATAACTTCAGAGAAATTGTTTCATTTTTTAGCGAAGTTAGTGCCGCACCCACTACCAGCGTTTCTGATGAAATTACTGTTCAGGATAACATTTCGGTTCTTTCGTCCATGACTGCTTCTTCCGGAATTTTGTCAGTTTCATCAGAAAAAGACCCTAAAAGCTCTAAAAGAAAGAGGAAAAACAAAAACAAAAATAAGCGTCGGAAGGCGTCCTCCAGACCTTCCAAGGCAGAGCAGCCCTCAGCAATGCCATCAGAAAATAATAATACGGTGATTTCTTATACACCATCTTCTATTCCTCCATTGACTAGTAGTCCAAATACGATTTCAACTACGCCTAACAGTCTTTTGACTTTAAGAGCAGTTTCGAGGACCAGAAATGTTTTCATTTCACGTCTTCAGCCCGACACATCAATAGAAAATATATTGACGTTTGTCAGGCAATCCAAGTTAGTGAACTTAAATGCATTCTGTTCATGCAAAAAAATTGGTAATAAGCCATCCCATTCTTCTTTTATTCTAACAGTTGCAGCCGAAGATTTTACAACTGTTCGTAACTCTAATTTGTGGGCTGATAATATTCTTGTTACTAAGTTCAAGCCAAAAAATAAGTCTAAAAGGGTGACTCAAGCCGCCCGCCAGACTCAAAAAAACTAAATAGGCTGTCCCTTTACTATCAAAATGTAAGGGGACTACGTTCTAAGACGCAGAGCATATTTCAATCAACTCAAAATTGCTCTGAGGATATTATCGCGTTAACAGAAACGTGGATGAACGGAAGCATTACTGATTTGGAATTGTTTGACAATAGTTTTCAAGTTTTTAGAAAGTCAGATACACTGACAATTTTTCTTCTGTCGGTGGTGGTGTCCTTTTGGCTGTAAGGAACTGCTTTGTCAGTTCTATTGTTGACATTCCCTGCTCTTCTAATATTGAACTAATTTGCGTTAAAGTTATACATTGTAACTCTAATGTATATGTTATTAATGCGTATGTTCCTCCTAAGAGTAGTGTAGAGGCAGGGACGTCCCGTGGTACAGGCGAAGCAGGCCCACGCCTGTAGCGCCATATTAAAGGGGGCGCCAAAAGCGCCAAAATAACGTTTTTATGTATTTTTTTATTCGTTATCAACTTTTTAAAATAATTTATTATCGACTAAATAAAATTCGTAGTATTATACTACTAAAAACTGTGACACTGTAACCCACTTCTATTGATAACTGCAATCGATAAAAGTTACATCTCTAACTAATAAGACTTTGACAGCTGCTTGTGGCAATTAAAATATTCGCAAAAAATGTTAGATTTAAACATTTCTAATTAGATAATTTAAGATTTTATGCAAAAGGCGCCCACTTCAAAAACAATTAGTGAAATATCTTTAAAATGAGTCAAAAAAGAAAAAAATTGTCTGGTGCGGCGAATAAGAAAAAAAAGCGCTGAGGGACAAAGAGGCGGAGTCTCTACAGAATTCTATGACAAATTTCTTAAGTTTTCAAAAAGAAAAAGATGGTGAGTAAGTTAATTTAGTAGCTTAACTGAATATTTGCATTATTTTTAACGAATGACTAGGTAACGACGAACAAATACGTATGAGCGGTGAAGACAACAGCATTGTTGATATTGACAGTCCGTTTTCAATTCAAGGAAACAGTTCTGAAAATTCGGAAAAAATAAATTTGGAAAATATTGGTATGGAAAATGTGAGCAGAGAGGTAGAAGGTGCTGATAGCATTGACTTTGATCCTGCCAACTGGCCAATTCACATTTCCGATGTTGAGCGGCAACTGATTGTAGAAAACGTGCCAATTTACACTTCAAATAATTATTTGTATCCAGTTGACCACAACGGGAGGCATTTCTCCAATAAACATTTTCAGCTGACCTTATCAAACGGGGAAAGTTTCATGAGATCATGGCTTGTGTATTCCACTTCTCACGATAAAATATTTTGCTTCTGTTGCAAATTATTTTCGGTTTTAGAAACAAAGTTCGTGAGCGGATATAACGACTGGAAAAACGTATCTTATGCCATCAGTTATCATGAGAAGAACTTGCAACATCTTAAAGCGTTTAGTGTTTGGACAGAGCTTCTTAAACGAAAGAAAGTTAATCAGACTTTTGATGCACAGTACGAACGGCATTTAAAAATTAAAAGTTTGCATTGGCGAGATGTTTTGAAAAGGTTGACTGAAATCATACTAACATTAGCAAAATTAAATTTACCATTACGTGGACGATCAGATTTGCTTTACCATCAAAACAATGGAGTTTTTTTAAAATTTGTTGAATTGGTTGGATTATACGATCCTGTTTTAAAAGAACATTTGCGTAGAATTACAAATGAAGAAACACATATTCACTATCTTGGCCCTCGTATTCAAAACGAATTAATTAAAATTCTTGCGGAAGCAACGAAGAAAAAAATAATTGAAATGACAAAAGCTGCAGAATTCTTTTCTGTTATTATGGATACCACCCCTAATATCAGTCACCAAGAACAGCTTACATTAGTAATTAGGTTTGTTAATACTGGTTCAAAACATCAATACTTGGTAGAGGAACATTTTGTAGGATTCATTAAGGTAGACGATACTTCCGGAAAAGGACTTGCAAAAACGTTTTTTGAGGAATAAACAAACTTAGGTCTAAACATTCAGAATTATAGAGGGCAGGGTTACGATAATGGCGCTAATATGAAAGGCAAACAAAATGGGCTTCAAAGGCAAATTTTGAATACAAACCCGAGGGCATTTTTTGTTCCTTGCTGCTGTCATTCATTAAATTTAATTTTGAGCGACGCAGCAGAGTCAAATATTGATATGGTTAATTTTTTTGGCACAGTTCAATCAATATATAATTTCTTTTCCGCATCACCATATAGATGGTCGATTTTACTTAAGCACATCTCTCGCTTTACACTTAAGTCTGTTTGCACTACTCGATGGGAAAGCAGAATAAATGCTATAAAGCCCCTTCGTTTCCATATTGGAGAAATTTATGATGCGTTAATTGCTATCGTAGAAGACGGCTCTTTAACTGGTGCTCATGGCAATAAAACCAAGATTGATGCAAAAACCATAATTCAAAAAATAAAAAACTTTAAATTCATTTGGACCACAGTATTGTGGTATAATTTGCTTACAGAAATAAACCGGGTTAGTCTTTTATTACAAAGTCCGAAATTTTCAATTTCTTCAGCAACCAAAACAATTGAGTCTGCTCTTGCTCAGTTAAAAAAACAAAGGACGGATGAAGAATTTCAAAACCTTTTTGACAATGCGCGTGAACTAGCAGATAGCATTGATTTGGTTGCACAATTCGAAGAAGTCAGAATAAGAAAACGAAAAAAACATTTTGAATATGAATCAAATGATGATATTATAGATGACCCTCTTCTTAAATTTAAAGTTGATGTATATAATAATATATTAGATATAGCCATTAACTCTATTCAAGAACGTTTCATTCAACTTTCAGATTA
This sequence comes from Coremacera marginata, assembly GCA_914767935.1. NCBI lineage: Eukaryota > Metazoa > Arthropoda > Insecta > Diptera > Sciomyzidae > Coremacera > Coremacera marginata. The sequence continues at coordinate 77,236,812 of OU612044.1, read as the reverse complement.
TAATCAACAATTCGGATTTTTGCATTGTATTTATGATTTAAAATCATGGGAAAAAAAAGAGATTTTTAAATATTGTAAGGATTTAGAACTATCATTAACGGACAGCAATAGAAAGGACATTGACAGTTTAGAGCTGGCAGATGAGCTTTGTTTCATAGCTAACTCATTGTCGCCCTCAGATGATCCTAATGATGTTCTCAAGTATATTGTGGATAATTTTTTGCAACAAATTTACCCAAATCTTTATATAGCCCTTAAAATTCTATTAACATTGCCTGTTAGCGTAGCGAGTGGAGAGCTTAAGCTTATAAAAAATGATTTAAGATCGAAAATGTCACAAGACCGTTTATCTTCATTAGCCCTTTTATCAATTGAATCTGATATATGTACCAATTTAGACAAAGATGATATTGTTATGGATTTTGCTAGTGCAAAAGCCAGAAGAAAATTTTAGGTTAGTGTATATTAGGCTGGGTCGATTTGAAAACCGATGTTGCCTGAGTGATTTTCGGTTCGGGCATGAAATAATATTTTTAGTTGATCATTAATTCGTTGCCGTTCTGATTAGTGACCATTAAACATCACGTTGCCTTTTCGTGTCTGTTTTAGCGTCGTGCCGTAAGTGAGCATCAACCTTTAGAGTTCAAAAACGTCATTTTATTTAAAAACAAATTTTATATATATTGTCGGAAAAAATATGTATTATCATTAATTTATTATATGGTTTTTATTGATTATAATTAATTTTGATCATTATTTAATTTAATGTTTATATACCTTTGAATGTTCATATTAAATAATTTTATTTTGTTTGTGTTATTAATATTTTCAATAATTGAAATATGTGCCTAAAAGAAATTAGTTTATTTATTTTTTTAATAAATATTTATAATTTTTGTGTTTGTTAAAAAAGAAATCCTTCGCTAAAATAAAAAACATACAATGCATAATACGCAAATTCATTGGGGGCGCCAAAATAATAGTTTGCCTGTACCACCAAAATGTCGCGGGACGCCCTTGTGTAGAGGTCTATGCAAGCCTTGCGGAGTGCATAGATTGCATAATTGATTTACTTGACGTTAATGACGACATTTTATTATTGGGCGATTTTAATCTACCTGATTTAAAATGGCATTCTTCTGACGATGATACGTACTATTGTGCATCTAATTCGAATACCCGCCAAGAACATATATTTGTTGATAATATATGTTCAGACTTACAACAAGTGAGTTGTATTTATAATAATCTTGAAAGACTTCTTGACCTGGTCTTAACTACAGACAGTAACAATGTTGTTGTTAAGAGGGCCTTTCATGCTCTAACTTCTGTTGATGAATATCATCTACCATTGAGTATTTGGTACAAATCCAACAGAGCAAATATAGTAAATTCTAATTCAGCAGATAAGCTTTATGAATTCAATTTTAAAAAAGCTGACTTTTTGAAGTTGAATCAGTTGCTTCATGGTAAACTTAATGCAATTTTATAATATATAAATGAAAATTGCCTTGATGACTCCAAACATTTTTTTTTTATATTCAACTCTTTGCTGTGTTTTCTCAATCCATACCTTATAGTCTCAAATTTGCGAGGAATTCTGCGTACCCTTGGTACACAAAGGATTTAAAGATCTTCGCAACAACAGGAATAGGGCATGGAAGAAATACGTCTGTAGCTTAGGCTCAAACGACTTAGAAACTTACAAACGTTTGTTTCTGGAATTTGAAAATCGCTCAGCTACATTATATCACGAATATTTAGATAATGTTAAGCTGAGAATATTGACAGATTCAAAGAAATTTTGGGGATTCGTAAACACAAAGAAGAAATCTGATGGATTTCCTTCTTCATTTAGAACTCCTGAGGGATTTACTGACAATCCCGTCAAAATTTGTGGCCTATTCGCCAATCTTTTTAAAGAATCATTCTGTTCAGATTCTTTTAATCCTGATGGAGAGTACTTTGAATGTAGGAATTCCGAACCCAGAGTATCTTTGGAAAATATATCCTTCACTCCAGAGGATATTTTAATGTATATTAGATCGATCGATTAGGAGTTTGGTGCTGGACCTGACGGTGTTCCTGCCGCAGTGTTAACACAATGTGGTTCCGTTTTGAGTCAACCACTTTCTTTATTATTCAATAAATCTATTTACGAAAGTTAATTTCCACTTTTTTGGAAAAATCATTTGTAAGTCCTATTTTTGTACGATGTCTGTAACTATAGGCCTATTGCTAGGCTCTCATCGATTCCAAAACTTTTTGAGCGGATGGTGTATGATCGGGTGAAAATTCACTGTGGGGAAGTCATAACAACTCGTCAGCATGGTTTTGTGAATGGCAGATCCACTATGTCTAATCTTCTCGATTTTACAACATTCTGCTTAAATTCTATTGATTCTGTTATCCAGGTCGATTGTGTTTACACTGACTTTAGTAAGGCATTTGATAAGCTACCACACAATCTAATCTTATTTAAACTTGAGTTAATGGGATTTCCACAATATTTTGTGAACTGGATTAAATCGTATTTGGTGGAGCGATCATATCAAATACGTTTCCGAGGCGCATTGTCTTCTGAATTTATTGCTGGATCAGGTGTTCCTCAGGGTAGTCACCTTGATCCTCTTCTGTTTATTTTAGCTCTCAATGATGTAACTTACGTCATTGAACACTCTCATCTGCTTATTTATGCCGATAATATGAAAATATACAGAACGATTGATTCTAGAGATAATTCAGATCTACTCCAGTCTGATCTAAAATCCTTTGAAGTTTGGTGTTCTAAAAATAATATGTTTTATATATAAATAAATCATATAAATGCCAAACTATGACCTTTTCGCGAAAAAGGAATAATTTTATTTTTGATTATAAGATTAAAAATACTGCCTTGAGTCGTGTAGACACCGTCAAGGACCCTAGGTATATGCATGGATTCTAAGCTGTCGTTTTACATTCATATTGATAATATTTGTAAAAAAGCATCTTCAATGCTTGGTTTTATAAAACGCTGGGCCAAAGAATTTAATAGCATGATTACAACTACAACGTTGTATTATGCAATCGTGCGTCCTCACTTAGAGTATGCAAGTCAAGTTTGGTCCCCAAGTTACAATGTGCATGTTGATCGAATAGAAAGAATTCAAAAACGTTTTGTTCAGTTAGCTCTAAGGGGATTAAGTGGAACTGACATATTAGACCTTCCTCCTTACGTGGATAGTTTAAAACTATTAAAAATGCAGTCTTTAAGTGATCGAAGGAAATCTGCAGATATCGTATATTTACACCAACTTATAACAGGTGTATTCGATTCTCCAGAACTTCTTTCTCACATAAATTTTAACACTAACCGTAGAAGCAGTAGAAACGCTAACAACTTAATTTATTTGCCATTTAGTAGAACAAATTATATGGCTACTGCTCCTTTAAGTCGCATGAGTTCCTTTGTTAACAATTGAAGCGTTTTTGATGTTAATTTGTCAAAAGGTCAACTCAAAAGTAGATTAAAGTTAGTTGTGTAATTAGATCTATGTATACGCATGGTTAGTTGTTACGTCTTGTGTTGTCCCTGAGCCCAACCCATTTAGTGGTGGGTAAATTTTTCCCACATTAACTTGTTTGTGGTCACGGGTATCCATAACATTGATATATTTTTCAATGATTACTGCGTAGTGGCTTTAGATGGGTTAATGCTGAGGAAGTGTGATAAAGCTGTAGTAGCTGAACTCTATTGTTATTGCATCTACTATTCCTTGGTCAGGAGAATTTTCGTTTAGCTAGAAAGATATTGCTAAAGAGAAAATGTGACTTTCTTCCTAAAATTTCTTCATTGACCAATGTGTACCAAAATTTCTGACTTTCGATAATAAGTCAGAACAAGTTGGTGATAAGGTTGAAGTGTTTCTCAACGAACAACGACTAGTACTCAATATAATAATATAGTTTAAGTGAGGACGAGGAATTTTAAGTAAGTCAATGTGAAGTACTTCATCAAATGGAATCCGGACTGAGAATAGCAGACATTCGGGTTGTAAATTTCTCTGCTGCGTTGAACCAAAGTGATACGTCGAACCATTTTGAATCTCTGCATGCTGCATTCATTTTGAAGCTCTGCATCCGCCGAAGCAGAACCAGATTTGTCACAAGATTTTGACTAGCAAATGATTCAATACCTGAACGATCTAACTATCGACAAAAATAAAATTCAAAGGGAACGAAGTTCCTTGCTGCCAAAGCAGCATCCCAATCTCAATATTTGTTAAAATTCATATCTTTCGATGGTAAGCATAAATGACTTTAAATAAGAAGCTTTAAACTCAACAAGATTAATGAGAGTTTCCGGAGAACACGTGACTGTACTAAAGGAGCCAGGATCAAAATTTATCGACTACACAATACCATCGGAAATTCAATTTGACAAGGAATTCAAAAATGTCATCTTGGATCTTTTGGTTAAAGAAAACGGCATAAAGCTTGTGGATCCAGTTTATCATTTTGTGTTCCAACATTTTATAACACTCACAAGACAATTGATCATAAGAATCTCGGTCAAAGTCCTTTCAAGGGCTGAAATGGCCATTTTGTTTTGTTTTTATATTACAAATTTATAATTTATATTCCTTGAAAGTATATACTTTGACCGAGCTTCTTATGATCAATTGTGTTGTGAGTGTTGTGAAATGTTTGAACACAAATGATCGAGAGCTGGACCTACATGTTTAATGCCGAATCCGAACGGCTTATGTTCTCAAGAAGCTTTTTATGGCAGTTTTTACTCTCTGAGGTTTGCCATTGTCTGCAGAGAGGTGACGGCCGAACAGAAAAAGTAATTTATTTGAAAAAACTTTCTGTATCAGATGGGACTCGAACCAGGGTTCTCTGCCGTATGGGCTACACACTTGCCACTGCGCCACGGCCGCCGTTGAATAATATTATTTGTTAATTTTGCAGCCCTTTTGGCTGTGCATCAGGGGTGGGCCGCCCGCCTCTCCCTTTCTACGCTACTCTAGTATCAGACTCTCCTACTTAAGATACTAAATAAATTTAAGCTACTTTCGTTTCATTAATTTAGAATTATGTATGTATAAAACTTTAGAATAAAACTTTCAAAATGATTATTATTATTTTCACATTTTTTTCAGCGTATATCGACTGCAAGCGGTGATGGAAAGCATTATTGTTACCCTCATTTTACGTGTGCTGTTGACACTGAAAACATTAAAAGAGTGTTTAATGATTGCCGCGACATTATTCAAAGAATGCACTTGCGCCAGTATGAACTTTTATAGGTAAACAAATATATATAAAAATTTAGATTGTTATTATTAATTCTTATTATTAAACATATAAACCCTTAAATTAATTAGATTTATCTTATATTTTTTTAAATATGAGGCTCTTACTGAATCTTCTTTAACAAAAACCAAACAATCTTTAAGTATTCATATCTTAAAACCCAATTTGACATCAGCCGTGTCGTTATTTGGATTAATGTTAGGGCCGCATTAAGACTAGATTCTTTAACCCTCTAATGCCACATTTTTTGTGTGAGCAAAAAATAAATAGAAAGGTGTACTTTAGATTCTTTATAATAAAAGAGGTATTTAACGAATAAAATGCTAATTTATTGAATAGAAAGTTTAAAAAAAATGATTGAATGATGATGAATGTGAAAAGCGTAAAAACATTTTTTTTTTTTCTGTCAAATTACATAAATTCAGTTTACATTTCACGCAAATTTCTGATTTACAACCAGGCATTTTACACATTTCCCCTTTATTTATCAAGAAATTCACACCAATGACCTACTTGATCTAGCGAATATAATATGGTGGAGCATAATTATCATTGAAATGCAGATTACTTCGTTGCTCTCCGAATCATTGGCGAGTCATTGTTTGTCGTACAGATTCCAAACAGTATTTTCCCCAAAAGGCACGAACATTCGGAAAACGAAAAACCCGATAATTTCTAGCAATTCAATTATTATTTTGTTTTATAAAACTTAAGGAAAATTCATGTGCATTGAACAGTAAACGCCCAGGCCCATTTTGAGATGGGCTCTGGTAAAAGATTTTTGAACACCTTCCATTTTGTTTCACATTTTTTTTCTTACTTCAATTGAAAAAGAAACAATTTCCTACTCAGCCGTATTTTTTCACTCTGATACCACTTCAATTAATTTGTTTTTTAATTTGGTGGCCGTGGCGCAGTTGGTAGAGTCCAAACTGAAATGGCCAGTTCGTTTTTTTTTTGTTTTTTTTTTTTGTTTAATTCACATAAAAAACAAGTTTTTTAAAAATGAAGTAAGTACGTTAAAACATAACGAAATTTCAATGGCCAGTTGGATTTCCTGTTGTTTGGTCATTGCCAACGCTTAACGCCGCCAAATCCATCTTTTCATCTTTCCACCCTCCAACTAACTATCACCCGTGCTTCGAATCAACTCAATGCTTTCGAATTTTTAGGGTGCATCCCCTAAGTATTGGTTTAGATAAAAAAAATAATTGTCGGAATGAAGACCTTTTTGCCTGCACAACAAAGTCAGTGGACTCAAATTCATTGATTCAAATTTATCGTTTTGAAGGCAGAGAAGTGTGCGGGGTTGCCGAACCGTCTGCGCAACATGCTCACTATTTTTGTAGTGCATTAACACAGTTTGTACTTAACCTTTGTACTTGCTGTTCACAGTCATAGAATTAGTACTCTAAGCTTGTCACAAAATTAGTATTGCCCGAATCAAAATGTGAGTGACTTTTGGGACACCCTTTACATCGCAAAGTTACGAGTAACGTAAATGCAAAATATTATTTATTTTTGATGCAGGACTTATATCTTGCTCTTTTCTCCTAATAATATTAGAAGAAACTTTATAAATGAACGAGTTTCTTATAGAATGTTTCTTCGAAATCATTCGGATACTTAGGTAATAAATTAATTGTTTTTTTTTAGTTTATTGATATCCATTTTGGTAAAATTATTAAAAATACTAAAAGAACTAATGTAACTGAAGGTCTCTGCTTGCGCAGTAGGGAACGCCCTTCATTGCGTTAAGTGCAAAGGTTTAAAACTAGTAGAAACGTTTAGAATGTATTATTGGTTTTTTATTTTATGGGGACTTTTCCGGCCTGAAGCGTGTTTTTAAAGGCTGATTCAAAAAAAAACTACTGCAGATATTTACAAAAACTTTAATCAATTAATCATTTAATCATTATTTTAATCAAGTATTCAAAAATACAAAGAAAACAATTTTTTTTAAAAGTTCATGTACATGTAAGCCCACAGTTGGCGTTGCAAATTGACATAAAAAAACAAAAACACAGGTGCGTCGTTGGACGCACGAGAGAAGCGAAGCTTTTTCGTAGTTTCATAGATTTGACAACTTAAATTAAAAAACTTAAAATAAATTATATATTAAAGAATACACATGAAACAAAATTCAACAAGTAGTGTAGCTATGGGAGTTCTGGCCCAGATTCCCAGGGTTCGAGTCTTTGCTAAGAGGTGGTTTCTAAAAGTATGCAATGAAAAATTGTTATAAAAATACGTTAGCCTAAAAGGTTTGTGTCTCGGGTTTCTGCGCTTTGTAAGAAATATGTGGTTTGTGTCTCGGAGGCTGAGCTTTGTCAGTAATATGATCCGCACAATTGAAATGTAGTGTGCAAATTTTTATGAAGGTGGCTTGTGTCTCGGAGGCCGAGCTTTGTAAGTAATGTGAGTGGGCTTATGTCTTGGGCGCGAGTGTGCGTGCGTGCTTTTTCGTTGGTTTCAACGGAGGCTGAGCTTTGTAAGTAATGTGAGCGGGCTTGTGTCTTGGCTGCGGCCGTCTTATGTATTGTAATAAAGAACACTATAAAGTGAAGATAAAAACTGTAGTAGTCACTTTGAAGTAATGTGCATAGAGCGTAAATTATGATCTAGAGATTGCATCAACTCTGCTAAATCTCTGGCATGTGTTAACAGAGGTTAACAGAGTTTTTTTTCTTCATGTTTTTAAGTGAAATAACTCTGTTAACACATGCCAGAGATTTTAGCAGAGTTGATGCAATCTCTAGATAATAATTTACACTCTATGTAATGTGATTCATCACGCATTGCTTGCTGAGTTGAATTAATCTTGAACTTAAGAATAACACCATGCTCTTGACCTTACTCAACTATGTCGATATGAATAAAAATAAAAATAAAAAAAGTGTAGATTATACATGAATATTTTTATTAGGTTAAGATAAAAAGCATTTGACATCAATGGCATAGAGTATAAATTATTATCTAGAGACTGCATCAACTCTGCTAAATCTCTGGCATGTGTTAACAGAGGTTAACAGAGTTTTTTTTCTTCATGTTTTTAAGTGAAATAACTCTGTTAACACATGCCAGAGATTTAGCAGAGTTGATGCAATCTCTATATAATAATTTACACTCTATGTCAATGGTTGCATTCTAAAACAGAGAACAAGTAATGCAACTATGTTGATATATGTAAATCAAAACCAAAAATCTTAAACTGACTTATTCTCAGTAATGTAATGTAATTCATTGCATTAAAAAGGGTAAATTAAATCCTTAAAAATTAAAATGAAAAATAGATTATTGTACTGCCGCTCCGATGCAACCACAACGATATTCGAGTTGCTAACTGTGGTTAAGTCTTGTTTGTTTGTTTGTGTCTCAGATAAAAACTTTTTATTTTCATAACACAAATGCGTAAAGCTATAAAAGTCTCAGTTTCTGTTTTAAGTTATTCAGTGCATTTTAAAACGTGTAACTTAATTAATAAATAAGATATAAAATGGATCTACCACCATAGCCACCAAAATCCAATATGCGAAGTCAGCATTTGCGACCGGGAGAAATGATAGTGAGCTGAAATGATAGTGAGGGAATCAATGAGTGCTCTAAAGCATTGGATATTCTGCGTAATTGCTATTTGAGGTAAGCTAAAAACGTCGGAGAAAAGCAGAAGTTAATATATGCCATCGGTCTGGTACAGGGTTATCGGACGCAATTAATGCACCGAGAAAATTCATCGATTAACATCAAATGGGATGATCTGGAATCCGCTTTCGGTGGAAGGTAAGTCGAATTAACATATTCTTTAAGTTTGCAGAACGATAGAGCGCTCTTTTTCTTTTCAGGTTAATAACTACAGCAATAATAAACCTAAAGCATAAGGACCCCATTAACTTCCTCAAAGAATGTGAAGAAGCATTTGAGCAAAAAATAGGGGACCTTATGACACAGGAATTGTTTGTAAAAGTCAACACAGTCTTTTATGCGAACTTAATCAAGTTTTGTGGGGAGGAAGAAATTGAGGAGATTAAAAATGTTCGGACAAAAAATGCGGTGATTTCAAAAGACACCAATCTAAATGATTGGTTTGAAGAAAATGTCAGAAGCAAAATCCTCAAAAAACTTGATGATTTCCAAGAAAGAGACTTTTGGCTGGGCGCTAAAAGACGTTGTTAATCTAACAATTAACGTAAATAAATATGCGCCCATGATTGCTTCATCATTTTTAGAGATGCCGCAATGTATTTTAAAGAAGAAAGCTTGCGTTAACGTTAAAAATATGGATAATGCTTGCTTTGCATGGGCTATAGTGTCCGCACTCTTCCCTGTTGACAGACATGCGCAACGCGTTTCAAAATATCCACACTATTCTACGGTATTAAACTTTAAAGGCATCAACTTTCCAGTTAAAAGGGCGGACATTAAAAAATTTTGAAAATTTTAAACGGCATAAGCATTAATGTGTATGAACTCACGAAGGAAAAACAAAAATGTGCATTCAAGGTTCTACCAACTAGATTAACGGAAAATAAACGTGAAAAACATGTAAATTTATTGCTTATACAAAGCTCTTACGTTGAAGAAGAAGAAAACCTGACAATACAATATCACTATGTTTGGACAAAACATATTTCGCGACATGGAACCAAATACCTTGGCGATCGATGTCTCCATTACTTTTATTCTGATGAGAAATTGCAAACTCATATTAAAGAATGCGGGAAACACAACGAGTATAAAGTAACTTTTCCATCTGAAAAAAGTCTTAAATTTGGAAATTTCAAAAATAAAGAGCGAGTTCCGTTTGTTCTTTATACCGATTTTGAGTGCATTTTGAAGCCAAATCGATAAAAAAAGGAAATGGAGAGCATTATCTGCAACATGAGGCTCACAGTGTTGGGTATTTTGTAAAATGCTCTTATGGTGATAACTTCTCATATTATAAATGTTATAGAGGTCTGAGCTGTGCATAATGGTTTGCTAAGGAGCTTCAGTACATAGCAAATACAGTGGAATCTATTGTTAACGATATAAAACCTATGGACGATCTCACATCAGAACAAGTGGCGAGCTTTATTTCTGCACCAAGTTGCCATATTTGTAACAAACAGTTTGCCGAATCTGATGTTAAAGTGAAATATCATTGCCATATAACGGGCAAATACAGAGGACCAGACCATCAGCAATGCAATATTAATTACAAAGAAAGTAAAACAATCCCTATCGTAATACACAATCTCAGTGGATATGATGCGCATTTGTTGATAAAAGATATATCAAATGGCATCCCGGGACAATTAAAAAAAATACCATATAACACAGAAAGTTATATTTCCATTATAAAACATATACAGTAATTTCCGGATATAAGAACTTAGCAAAATGCTCAAAATTCAAACTCTTTATCCGGGAAAGTCTTTTATGAAAATCCCGGTTAAAAACAGTGTTGGAGCTTATACGAAAAACCCGTTTAATGAACCATTTTTGGCTTATATAAAAAATTCGCCCTAAGAAACAACCGCTCTTATAGGAAACTGCATACACACCCTACTCTTATTAATTAAAGAAATTATGTTGTAATAACTTTTTAAATTAATATGTATTTATTTTAAAAAAAAAGAAATGTTAATTCACATTTATATAAATAAAAAGAAATCATCACAACGCTGCCAACTTTATATTTTATTTTATGCGTGGATTTTTGTCTGAGTTTTTTGAAATGGTTCACAAATTTGCAACGTTATAAGCGGGGCGATTTATTAAGCGGGAAATACTTTAAACGGGAATTTTCCTATGTATTGCTTATGGAGATTTTTCTTGACCTAATATTGTTAACTTATAAGAAGGGAAATCCATTAACCGGGGGGCTTATATCCAGAAATTACTGTAGATGGCTGCAGTATAAAATTCAAGTTTATTGACTCATTTCGTTTTATGGCCTCAAAAAAACACTATTGATTCACAGTTTCCAAACATAAGTGATGAAAAGTTGAAGTTGCATAAAAGGAAAGGAGTGTTCCCATACGAATATATATCAAATTGGGCAACTCTAGAAGAAAACCAATTGCCAGCAAAAGAAAAGTTTTATAGTTTCTTAGGAAAATGTGTAACGTGCGGTATCTGGGCAAATTGGATATTGAAGTATTTTTCACTGTGGTTTAACCGAGTTGTATAGGATAACAATAGTTTTTTGTTTTAGAAATGAAAACAATTTCAAGACCTGATTTGAAGTAATTTTAATGAGTATTGTTGTTGGTTTTGCTTATATCTACATAAAGCCCAAAGTATTCCCTATCAACAATTCGGCTGGTCAACCGTTTACAATGTCGTGCAACCTGGCAATGTCGTTAACTTTGATAGTAAGTCTGTTTGAATAATATTTGTTCGAAGTTTACCAAACACCGCTTCTCGAACAAAACAATCTTGCCAACTTCGTAAAATTTCTACTTCTGCCATTTTTTTTTATACAAGCACTTCCTTTTCCATCTAAACTTTGTCCAGGATAGACATCAAGGTAATTCTTGTCTTAAAACAAAATCTAAATTTAATCTAAAATTATCCTAAAGTCTTCATCCGCAACATAAAGACGAAACCTACTCCCCAGAGGAAATTGTTCCCTTTAAAACTTCAAAAAAGAAGTTTATGCAAAAGTTTGCCACGTTAACTTATCACCAAGTAAGTTATTCTTATTATTGCCAATTTGACATGTGGTCACTAAAATTAAGCTTTCGCTCCATAGGTGACAGTTTCTATTAATAGCATTTCTCTCAACGAAAGTTGCTCATGCAAATCCCACCCAAGCGTAGTATTTCCGAAGTGAGAGCCTCTTCAAGTTTTGTTGGTACCCGATTTGTAATCTACCTATTGCAAGGCATATAAAAAGATTGCCGCTCACGACATCAGTTTGACGCAGCCAACAAACCCTTCAAAGTGCACTTCACGACTTCGCTCCACAACTTTAAAAACATAAAAAAACCGGTCGATCAGTAGTTGGTTGTCAACCGCGTGTGTAGGGATCGCGATCGAAAAATGTTGCTAGTTACCTAAGAGTGTTACTGTTAAAAGCATGAAAATAATTTAAATTTTGATAACTGCTTGATAAAAGTTAAAAGAAAACGCTATCTTAATAAGTGGGTAAATTCTGTCGTAAACTACAGCTATCGTGTTAAATTCCATTTGTCAAGTTCGGTAAACTTGTATTTAAGAAAAAAAAAAAAAACACGCTAGCGCTATGCTAGAATTTTAGTGCCGAAGAAAGAAAGAAAAAAAAAAACAAAAAAAGAAAAAAAAACAAACGAAATAACTAACAAAAAAATTTTTGTTTATAAAACTCGACAAACGAATTAGCAGTAAAACTTAAGGAGCTAATTTACTAAACTTTTTTCCCCAGCTAACTGCAGCAGCAACATCGTGTAAGGCCTTGCATCATGTTCCTGTATCACAAGTGCTCCACCAAATATTATATTTATTGCTATTATTTTCTCTATACTTATACCCAAGTTCCTACATCGGGTTAAAAATTTCTGTGAAAAAGAAAAAAAAATCTAATATAATTTTACTATTTTTTTTTTCTTTCTCTAAAAATTAGATACTAATGAAATTTAAATTAACATAAAAAAAAACATTCTTTAATATCAACGAGTAGTCTTAC